>JAKUCM010008752.1:0-15094 GCA_023374145.1 Lepidium sativum | reverse complement strand
CATGATAACACTTTGGTTCAACACACTCTACATCTTCTCCTGTAGTGAGTGCAAAAGCAATTCGTGTAATCTGACATTGTTTGGGAGCTTTTGATACCCTTCTGATTGATACCCTTCTGATTCTGTCTCTAGCTAGTTGTTAATCAAACAATCCTGAATTCTCTGTTGGAGTAAATTCAATATTTGTATTAACTCTCCTTAAAATTGCTTCTGGCCTGATTATAATCCACAGTACTTGAAGATCCTGATGATGTCTCTGGAGTTTTGAAACCTCTCTCAAATTCCGAATCACTTGATTCTTCATCTGAGATAACTTCACCTTCATTCAAAGTCTTTGAACATCGGCCTTTATCCTTAATCAACTCTGAGATCACTTTGAACCTTTAACACTGTCATCTTTCTGAGATTGATTCTGAACATCTTATTCTGACAAATCCTTCAACATAACATCCTCTTGAAAAACCACATTCCTGCTAATGACACACTTATGTTCATTAAGTAACCAAACCTTATACTGTTTTTACTCCTTGAGGATAACCAATGAAGATACTTTTGAGAGCTCTTGGTTTCAGTTTCCTTTGATTTTGGTAAACAAAAGCCATTGAACCAAAACGTTTTAAGTGTTTATATCATGGTTATCTTTTTAACCAAAGTGCTTCAAGAATATTATGATCAATTGCAGAAGACAGAGATCTGTTAATCACATATGCTACTAATGCAGTTGCCTCTGCCCAGAATGTCTCATCAAGACCTGACTCATTTAACAAACATCTGATCTTTTCCATTAATGTTATGTTCATACGGCTGCACCATTTTGTTGTGGTGTATACAAACATATATGATGCCTCTCAATACCATTCTTCTTGCAATAAACATCAGACCTTGTATTTCAAAACCCCAAACATTATTTGTTCTCGACACTTTAACCTTTTTACCAGCTTGTGTTTTTGCCAATTCTTTCCAATCACAAAATCTGTCAAATGTTTCGTCTTTGGTTTTGAGAAACATGACCCAAACCTTCCTTGTTTTGTCATCAATGAGAATGAGAAAATATTGATTTCCTTATTGAGATGATGTGACAGAAGATGAGCCCCAAAGATCAGCATGAACATAATCCAAAAGATCTTATGTAATATGTTTGCTAATGTCAAAACTGAGTCTCTTAGGCTTTCCCATGATGCAATGCTCACAAAAAGTAAGATCTTTAATATCTTTGTTTAGTAACAATCCCTTATTTGCAAGTGTCTTCATGTTATTAAGACTCATATGACCAAGTCTACTATGCCATAGCTTAGTCGTATTAATAGTACTCACAACATTACACGCTTCACTCATCTCTGTCTCACCATTCAACACATACAAACCATTCGTCAATTCCCCTGACAAAGCTGTAGTATTATTCTTATAAAGCCTCACTTTACCATTATATGCTTCATGATCGTAACCAACTCTGTCAAGAGTCCCAATTAATAGTAAATTTCTTCTTAAATCTGGAACATACTTAACATTGTTGAGTACCTTGATTGAGCTTCTATGTGTGTTAATTCTCACTAATCCTTGACCCTTTGAGACTATTGAATGTTTATTACCCAAAAGAATCGTGGTTAATTTGTCTTCACTGAATTATAAGAATCAATCTCTTCTAGATGTCATATGTGATGTGCAACCAGAGTCCAGAATCCACAAATCTTTAACCATCTGTTTAGTAACACTTAGAGCTTTCGAGAAAACAAGCTTTTATGTGATTACACCAGCTTCTACTATACCTTCACTTTCTGATATTTTCTTTCTAGCCAAAGAGTCTTTCTTAAGGTGACCTTTCTTTTTACAAAACTAACAGGTCAATCTGCTCTTACACTTTGACCTGCTATGACCTATATTGCCATTCTAACTTTTGTTTGGTGTTCTTCCTCTTTTCGAAGTATAAAGAACTGAAGATGTACCTTGCTCAATTGCTATTTCTTCTGACATTTCTTTCTCTAAAACACAACATCCTGAAATGAGAGATGTTTGTTACCATACTTTAAAGTATGTTTCAGCTGAGCATACTTTGGTGAGAGTGACTTGAGAGTGTATAATTGCTTGAATTTCTTCTGAGATAGTAATCTCTAAGCTCCCAATTTCTGCAAGAATCTTATACATTTCATCCAGATTCTCAATAATACTTCTAGACTCGTTTATCAAAACCAAAATACTTTAGTTGTAGATTGATCCTATTTGGAAGACCTGACTCCATATTCAACTGATCAATGTTTGCCATGTTTCAGCTGTAGTCTTACAATGATTCACTTGTCGCAAGACTGAATCACCAAGATTTAACAAGATTATGTTTCTTGCTTCTTCTGAACGAGCAATCTTTTCCAGATCAGGAACAATTTTGGTTTGTATTTGATCTGGGGAATCACCATCAACAACCTTCTTACCTTCACTTTTTGAAACCGATATCGTCTTTGTCAGCGAGGAGACAATAATCACGTATTTAAAACCAGAGACGCTAAGATAATCCAACATCCGAATCTTCCAATGTGAGAAGTCCGATTCCCTGTTAAGCCTTTCGATTTCTATCTTCTGATTCACCATTGATGCTTAGAGCCTTAGCTCTGACCAATTGAACACGAATTACTCAAATCCAGAGAATTTGAACCTCGCTCTAAGTCGAAATTTGCTTGAATCTTCAGAGAATAACACCGATTGACTTTAAAGATTTAAAATCAAAGATGAACATAAATAGAACAACAACGAGAAATTTGTTTACCCAGTTCAGCAAGTCGGAATAATTATGCTTTCTGGGGCTGGAATCAATCCAGCAATCCACTAGAATTACATGAATATTACAGCTCAAACTGAGCTTGAGTGATTACAACAATGGAGGAACAACGATTATGTTTTTAGAATCGTAACGGAATGAAACAAACAAGTGAAGAAGAAAGCTTTTATAAAAGCAATATAATCGTACCAAATGTATTAGTAAACCGGTCCCAATTCTTCGCGAACAGAACTAGATCTGAGCCTTCTTTACACTTTCGGTTCACTTTGATTAAACCGGCAATAAGTCTTCATCAATTTCTTCTGACCAATAAACCTGAATCAGAAATTGAATCACAGACCAAATACCAACATTAGTTAAAAGAAAATAAACTATAGAAATATATTTAGATTGTCCAAAATTTTGTGTTGTTATCTGCCATGTGCGGTCATGTTATACACATGGAAAAGAAAAGGAATCAAACGAAAACGAAAACGGTTGGCAAAGATACACACTTGAACAACCAAAGTCAAAATCTATTGCCTATAAAGTGTCCTAATATTACAAAAAAACTTCAATTCTAGTCGATTAAAATGAAGAAACTAAAGGACTAAATCGGTAAATCTTCAACAACTCGGCATGCGTTATCCTTTTATCTATACTTGGTGAGAATGAGACAAAGATGAAAGTGCAACATGACAGCTCTTATGATTTAACATTGCAACTCGTGAACGTTTCCTTTGGAATTTTATGACTCACAAGATCACTATTACCTTTTTAAGCATTCTCGATTCACCGACAACAAATGCAATTTAACAACTTGACTTTTATTAGAGAAAAAAAATAGACTGAGAAGGATGACAAAAACGTTTCTTCTTAATTTGATGTTAAATATTCTAATTAATGGTTCTAATAATTGAGATATAATTTTTCCCTGTAACAAGTATAAGTATAAGCGAAAAAAAAAAGAGATTTTAGGGAATAAAGTTTGGGCTATAGATCGAGTTTGTTTATCAAATTATTAACAAAAAAAAACTTTCTCTACTAAGAAAAATTATTCAAGTATAGGTAAAGTTACAAATACTATATATTTTGATAATTATTAACCAATAAATTCAACATAATTTCGTCATGCAATTCAAGACTTAGTTGAATCATGAACCATTTGAGACTGAGATTCAGGACTCTCCCTAAACTTCTTATAAATATCACTTTTGTAAAACTCTCTTGTCCTAATCGCTAGACCTAAAGAAACAAGTGCTCCAAAGAAGGTCACAAGAGCAAAAATCACAAAAGGCAGCTTATAACATTGACTTCCTATGCAAGTCAAGTCCTTTACATCCTTTCTGGTTAGACCTCGAGCCTTTAGTTGCATTAAGGCCTCTCTATTGTAATGATTTCCCGTGACACGAACATTCAAGATGTAGGAGCCGAGAGGGCTAGCAAGCTGTCCACAATTGAACAATGTAGAGTAGTACTTGAGGCCGAGGAGTTCTGAGATGATGGCAAAGAGCAAAGGAAGTTGCGCGCCGAAAGAGAATCCTATTAGAATCGGGGCTATATATACCAAAACTGGTACGGAAAATACAATTAGAAGGTGGCCCGCACAACTCAACAAGAGGATAAATGTCATCATAGGAGGTCCGGGTAATATATACTTTGCAAGCAACTATTCCGAAACAAAACCTGAAAATACACGACCGAAGTAGTTCCATATGCTGACCAAAGATAGAAAAGAGCTAACTGTGTGGTTCAGGTAGCCGAGAGACTCTCCTATTTGTCCCAGATTGTCTACAGCAGTCAAGCTTGATCCTAAACCACACAAAGTCGCAACAAATAGGATTATCATGTCTATGCTGAATAAAGCCTGAAGTATTGTGTAATCTTCCCATCTTGGTGGTGGAGAAAAAACCATCAAAAAACATATTTTGTCTCTTTCTATTCTTGATCCACCGTGGTTTTATCGTGATCAAGATCAAGTTCTTTCTTTGGTTTCTCAACCTTAAGCTTGGTTGGTTCTTCTAACTGCAACTTCTTTATATTCCACACTTCAGTCTCTAATTTAACCGCAATGGCAAGAGACACAAAGAGCAAAGCACAGCAGGTCGTAGCGCTTGCTACATAAGCGATATTGGAGAAGTGAATTTCCTTTTCAGCGATGTTCATGGCCATAAGAAACAAAGCCAAAAATATAGAAATATACAAGAAATGGTAAAACAATTTGAGCTCATTCCTCAGTCTTACAACTTTCTTCTCTCTTATCAAATACACAAACAAAAGAGAGACGGCAGCAGTCAGCCTGGCTATCAACAGAATCAAAGATTTCGAATCGTTTCCATAGATCACTCAGTAAAGTTGCGTCATAATTGCGCCACTTAACCTAACATAACCCTTGAGCAAACCAAGCATAACTCCTGTACTTTCTGGGAAATTCTTGACACAAGTAACCAAAGCTCCGGTGTTTGCAAAATTCTTCTTGTTACGAGACAAAACACTAGAAGAAACAGAATAACAAAAGAACAGAGAACACAAAGAAAGTTTTGCTGAAAATCTTTTATTCTCTGATAATCGAAAATAAAAGAGACAACATGAAGTTATAAGAAACAAAAATGTAACAGCACCCACTACACCCATGAACTCATTATGTCTTATAATTAAAAGTAAAAACTGAAACCCCCAATTGATTAGAAATAAAAACTAGCAAAACATGTAACTCAAATCATTGATTGTAATTTGAATCACTTTTCAACACTCTCCCTTGATTCAAACTTGCACACTCCAAGCTTACTTCTGAAGTAGTCAAACTTGTTGTTCGATAATGCTTTTGTAAGAACATCTGCACTCTGCTCGTTTGTGCTGCAAAGCTCCAAAACAATAGACTCATTCACTAACCAAGTCTCTGATGAAGTGGACCTTGATGGATATATGCTTTGTTCTTCCATGATATGCTGGATTCTTGGTCATTGCTATAGTTGCCTTGTTGTCACAGAAAACTGTTGTTGCCTTCACTTGTTCTTGCTTGATGTCTTCCAAAATTCTTCTTAACCAAACTGCATGACTTGGTGCTGCAGTAGCTGCTGTATACTCAGCTTCCGATGATTATAAAGATGTCACTATCTGCTTCTTTGAACTCCAACAAACTGCTCCAAAACCTAGATTGAAAACATGTCCTGAGGTACTTTTTCTATCTTCCACACATCCTGCCCAACCGCTGTCTGTGAATCCAACTAATTCAAATTCTGAAACCGAGTTGTACCATAAGCCATAGTCTGTTGTTCCTGCAATATATCTCAACAACCTCTTTGCTGCTCCAAAATGATGCTTGGTCGGATTGTGCATGAACTTAGAAATTGCACTCACAGCAAAACAAATATATGGTCTTGTTTGAGTTAGATAGATAAGACCTCCAACTAAACTCCTGAATTTTGTTGCGTCTGCACTCTTTGTTGCATCGTCCATTTGCAGCTTCTCATTGACATTCATAGGAATTTCTACAACATTGCAACCTGTCATGTCAAACCTTTTAAGCAAGTCACAAGCATACTTATGTTGAGACACAAAAATCACATCTTCCACTTGCTTAACCTCAAGACCAAGGAAAAAATACAACAACCCAAGATCTGTCATCTCAAACTTCTCCATCATACTAGCTTTGAACTTAGCAATAAGTGAAGCACTAGAACCCATGTAAATCATATCGTCTACATATAAACACATAACAAGGATATCTCCTTCACCTTGCTTCTTTATGTAGAGAGTAGGCTCACTTTTGCTTCTTTCAAAGCCATAATCTGCAAAGAAAGAATCAATCTTGTTGTACCAAGCTCTGGGACCTTGTTTAAGCCAATAAAGAGCCTTATACAACCTGTAGACGAAACCCTCTTTTCCATAAACTACAAAACCTTCAGGCTGATCAACATAAACGTCTTCCAGTAGCTCACCATTCAAGAAAGCGGACTTAACATCAAACTGGTATATTGACCAATGCATATAAGCTCCTAAGGCAAGAAAAATTCTTACAGTGTCAAACCTTGCTACCGGAGAGAAAGTATCTTCATAATCCACTCCATATTCTTGTGCATACCCCTTAACCACCAGCCTTGCCTTATACTTTTGAATGCTGCCATCTACATGATACTTAATTGTAAACACCCACTTCACACCAATAGAATGTTTATCATCGGGAAGCTCAACCAGCTCCAATGTTTGATTCTTCTCTATAGAAGCGATCTCCTCTCCTCTTCCATCGCTTTTCGTCATTCTTCATTCTTTTCCGCTTCATTAACTGTCACTGGATCAACACTAAAAAATGCATGTTGTTCCTCATAAATTTCTCGCAGTGATCTGAATTTTTGAGGTGGACTTGTGCTTGAATTTCCTTCTCCATCACTTGCCCCATTAACTCTAGGTGAGCTAGGCGCTGAGCTTGCTTGTGTATTAGCTACAGAGTGTGCTGGATTTTGACTCTCTTCTTGTTCATGAATGTTGTCAATGGAAATTTCAACAAGCTCACCATTTCCACCTTCACGCCAAGTCCAAACCGCTTCCTCATCAAAGGTAACATTTCTGCTCTCAACAATCTCCTCACTCACATGATTGTACAATCTATAACCTTTAGATTGTGAACAATATCTAAGAAAAATGCATTTCTCAGATTTTTCATCAAGGTTCTTCCTGTTATGAACATCTATAAGAGAGTAGCAAACACTGCCAAAAACTCTTAAATGACTCACCCCAGGTTTCCTGCCACACCAAGCTTCATATGGTGTTCTGTTTAAGACTGTTGTTGTAGGAGATATGTTCAACAAGTACACTACTGTCCTCACACTTTCTACCCAAAACTGATTAGGTAGATTCTTCTGTTTTAACATGCTTCTAGCCATCTCCACTACAGTTCTATTCTTCCTTTCCGCTACACCATTTTGCTCCAGTGTGTAAGCTATAGTAAACTCATGGTGTATCCCTTCTTTCTCACAGAATTGATTGAACTTAGTAGATGTAAACTCTCCTCCATTGTCAGCTAGAACTGCTGCCATTCTTCTGATCAGAGTACTCTCCCTTCATTTGGAAAGCTTTTGCTACACTTTTCCCTGTCTTATTACCAAGACAATCCTCATGACCAATCAACGAGCTCATCATGGTGTCAAAGGTATATGTACTCATATCATTTGCATCCATGATTGCAGGTACCACATATTCAAACTTTGGAGTTAAGCTCCTAAGAACTTTACTCACAACAATTTTATTTGACAAGAATTCACCATAAGACTTCATTTGGTTGACAACAGCGGAAACTCTCGCCAAATATTCTTGCATTGTCTCATTCTCCTTCATCAAAAGCTTTTCAAATTGATGATGAAGAGTCTCTAACTTGACAGAGACCGCCTTCTTATCTCCCATGTACTTATGCTTCAAAATTTCCGAGGCTTCGTGAGATGTATTCACCGCTGAGATCCGGGACAGGATATCATCCTCCAAAGCCGACTGAATCCAAAACAGCGCCTTTGCATCCTTCTTGTGTCGCTCTCGTAAATGCTGATCAGGTTCCGCAAGATTTGCATCTTCAAATCTATTCTCCACAAAAACCCAACTTTCTTGAGAACTGAACATCTTCTTCATTTTGAGACTCCAAAGGTGATATTTTTCACCTTTAAATATTGGAACAGTACCTTGCTGATTCGATCCATTGGCTGCCATACTTCTCATACCACAATGTTGTTATGAGACAAAGCACTAGAAGAAACATAGTAAGAAAAGAACAGAGAACACAAAAAAAGTTTTTCTGAAAATCTTTTATTCTCTAATAATCGAAAATGAAAGAGACAACATAAAGTTATAAGAAACAAAAATGTAATAGCACCCACTACACTCATGAACTCATTATGTCCTATAATTAAAAGTAAAAACTAAAACCCCCAATTGATTAGAAATAAAAACTAGCAAAACATGTAACTGAAATCATTGATTGTAATTTGAATCACTTTTCAACAGTTATGTGAGTTGGCTCCGATGCAAATGTAAAGACACATTTGCCAAACCTTTGGCTTCATTACTTTACCTGTGACAGTGAGCCAAACCATGAAGTAACCGACAAAGTTCATCGCCGAGCCAATGGTTAGAACAAACCAAGTCGGCGTGACCTCAGCTATGAGTCCGGAGAACACTCCGACGTTAGCTCCGAGGTCCAATGTGGATTTGATATCTTTGGAGTAAGTCCCGAAGAGAGGTTGCTCATGCGTTCTCTTAATAATAAAAATCTAATGTTTTAATACGATTTTTTTTTAAAATTAAGTTTTAATTGTAGAAAAAGAAAATAGACCAACAATAAGAAGATAAGAGTTTCTTTTCTTTTTTATAGTCTCTTCAATCTCTTATTTAAGAGATTCATCTCAGTCTCTCATCTATTTTTATTAGTTTGATCTCTGTAGATTAAAATATTTTAAAGATAGAATCTTTTAAGATTATTTTGATTGAGAAATGGAGAAATCCGGATTGGACTGATCCAAAATGAACGGAGAGATGAATGACTAAAGTACTGAGAGAGTCGCAAGGTTTTAATGTAGATCAGACTAAAATTAGAAATTATTTTTATATACGTATTGAATACAGAGCCGATTGTCAGAAAGTTGACCATATTATTAAAGACCAGAAATATATAATAAAGATTGACCATTTATCTGTCTTTTCTAGTTTTATAGTGATAAATTATACTTGTACTTATAGATATTTTAATGAGTGAAAAAGCGAGAGATAGTGTAGATCGATATTTTTGTAGACCATTTATGTTATTTGCTCTAATAATACATAGATTGATAATTTTGTAGACAAATAAACGGGCAATCTTTAGATTGCAAGTAAGGAGCATTTCCAATATGATCCCCTCGTAAAGTTTCCTATAAAAATATAATAATAAAATAATATATAATATTTTTATCATAAAAGCTTTAAAAAATTTTGGAACTCTCACCTATAATTTTTTGTGAGAGATTCTTTTACTTTTATGGAGAGATTTCATTCACAAAATTTTGTAGGTTAAAAGATGAGTATAAATACCATTTTGTGTTACGAAAAAAGGTATCTTAGTTTTTATATCTTTTTTGCAACAACCGTTTTTCTCTTTGTAATAGCCAAAACAAAGCTTTATGTTTATGATTGTCTAATGCAATTTTTGTTTTCTTTGAATATTTTTCATCACTTGTTTTTAGTTCACTGCATAAGCCTACTGTGATATTGATTTCTGTTGTTTTTTACTTCATGTTTTCCGAGTAGATCACCTAGGGTTATTGAGGATGGACTAAACTAGTGTGGATCTTAGATTTTCTTGGTTGCATAAGAGTAAAATAGCTTAGATCTCTTCTGTTTTGGTGTTGTTAATGCTTGTTTCACCTTGATCAAGTGGCATATGTTCTTATACATTCTAGCAGCCGATAGATGTTTGGTAGAATGTCTGATTGAACCAACTTCAAAAATTCACACTCTTAGTTCGAGAGATCGATTGTCCAAGGTGTGAATCGGCTCGACTAAGTTGACCTTCACGCTAGTAGATTGTTAAACGCATGTGATGACATGGTCTATTGATAGCTACGCTCAGTTTGCTTGCCACGGGAGTAGATTCAATATTATGTGAACTTACTGCTTAGAGTCTCACTCTGTTTGAGTTTTGTTAAGAAATTTAGTAGATTTAGGAAAGCACTAGTTCTTGATTCCCACTCCTTAGGAACTCATTTTTCTCTTATTGCATTCACTCCTCGCTTGTTATTCTGTTTGGTTATTTACTTGTCAGTTCTCATTTTGTTTAGTTTTAACACTCATCATGAGTTCTTATGTTTGAAATTTTATAATGTCACTTAGGTTGCTAGATAATCATCTCATATGTTTGGCTTAAATTATAGTAGTTTATCACATTGTGGTTGCTAGTTACACTCCCACATAGTTTGACACCTATTATACTGCATCAACGTAATTAGTGTAATAGGATTTGACAACGAGAGTAAAATCATGTTATCAATAGACGCAGTGAAGGCTTCAACAATAGAACAGAAAGCAACAAGTGTGTCTAAACGAGCATCTCACAAGTTTATTCAAAGACGAAAGTATGATAGGCTTAGTGAGAAATTCTACAAAGATTATTGGAGTCAACTAACAGATTGTTGGTATTGTGGTAAGTATAGTCATGTTAGGTCTTAGTTTTACAGGTTTCTGAATCGTCTTCGCATAATCATTAAACAACAACAATACTTCAGGGATCATTTAACAGTGACAAGGTCGAGGCCAAAAAGCTGAATTCGTACTGTCAAGTTGCTTACACAGCAGATAAGGATCAGAATGAATCATCAACAGAACGCTGGTATTCTGATAATGGGTGTTCACAGCACATGACAGGAAAAAAGAGGAAAACCTATTGAACTTTGAAAAAGTTTTGGAGGAAGGGTAACCTTTGAAGGAGGTGGTAAAGGAGAACGCAAAGGAAAAGGGGATAGATATGGGTATTCACGACCGAGATTGAATAATGTGTACTTTGTGGATAGGCTAAAAGCAAATCTCATCAGTATTTAGTTAGTTGTGTGTCTAGGATTTGGATGTGACGTTCACTAAATTTTGCTATAAGACATTTGATGCACATGGAATTAGGGTTCTTGAAGGTGTAAGGTGGGGAACAACTACTATATGTGGACACTAGAAAATAAATGCATGAGTGTAGTTTAAGATAATGAGGCACATGTGTGGCATCAACAATTGGGTCACATGAATTATCGGACGATGGTGAACCTTGCAAACCATGAAATATTGAGAGGGTTGCCTAAACTTCAAGGATCACAAGAGTTTTTCGGTTGTCCTTGCAGCATGGGAAAGCAAGTTAAACACAACATCGTTTAACAGAAGATGTAAGGTAGTCATCACCATTAGAACTGGTTCACAGGGACTTGATGGGTCAAATTCAAGTAGCAAGCACAACTGGTAAAAAAAAACATTTTCGTGATGGTTGATTATTTCTCACATTATACATGGGTTAGATTTCTAAGGGAAAAGAATGAGACTCTTGACAGCTTCAAGACTCTAGCACTTTGATTAAAGAAAAAAAGAGATGGAATCAAGACAATCTCAAGTGAGCACTATGGTGAATTTTAGAATGATGTTTTTGATCAATTTTTTGGAGCTCGAGGGATTTCTCACACTTACTCAGCTCCGCACACTCCTCAACATAATGGTGTAGTTGAGAGGAAAAACACAACACTATAAGAGATGGCCATAGATACACTGCATGAAAATGATGTTGCCAAACACTTCTAGGCTGAGGCTATCAGCACTGCATGTTACATCATTAATAGGTTTATGTTCGAAAAGGAATAAACAAGACGCCATATGAACTACAGAAAGGAAAATCATCTACTGTCAGTTACTTTCATATGTTTGGATGTGTATGCTACATTTTAAATGATAAGAATCAGCTAGGGAGGTTTTATTCAAGATATAACAGAGGTATGTTTCTTGGGTATTCAAGGACAACCATATCGTTTTGGGTCTACAACAAAGGCACGATAACAATTCAGTATGTTGTAAATATGGTATTTGATTACTCATCCTCTCCTGTGGTAGAGATCATACCTATGATTCGTGGTGGCCAAGCATAACAAACACTTGTCTCAAAATCGAAACCATAAAGTTTTGATCAGCCACACACACAGATACAAGTTCATCGAAATCACTTACAATCAGATGTCATTGGAGACATATAGAGTGGTAAAGTCATAAGGAATAAGCATATTGATTTCAAACAACTCACTGGTGGAAGGAAAGATGTAGAACTTGCTCAGTTTTTCTTTTTCGTCTCAGCCATGCAGCCCAACACACATTTAGAAGCTCTTCTTGATAAGGTTTGGATTGAATCAATGTAGGAGAAGGTCAGAAATTACAAAAGGTTATATCTTTGAAAGATATTGCAACAACCAAAAAATGTGAATGTTGTGGGCACCAAGTGGATTTTCACTTGTAAACATTAACTCAAATTATACTAGATGGATTGTAAAGGTGCATTTTTGAATGGATAGTTACAAGAGGAAGTGTGTGTTAAGCAACCTAAAGGATTTGAAGATCTAAAACATCCTGAATATGTGTACAAACACCACAAAGTGTTGTATAGTTTGAAACAAGCTCCCGAGGCTTGGTACGACCAGCTGGTCTGACACACAACGAAATCTCTCGTGGAAACATGAATAAGACTTTTTATCAAGGAATCTGAATCAGATTTTATGGTTATACAGATATATGTAGATGATATTTTGTTTGGCTCCACAAACCAAAAGTTTGAGATGGGTATGTGTGGGGAACTAAAGTATTTTCTAGGTCTTCACATGAAACAGGAAGATGGTGGGATCTTTGTCACCCAAAGCACATATGCCAAGAATATGCTGGAATAGTTTGGTGTGTCTTCGAGCAAGGTATCTAGAACTCATATGGCTACCTCAAAGAAGTTGGCAAAAGACGATACATGTGAATTTGTTGATGAGAAACTCTACATGAGCATGTCTCATAGTGAGTTGTCTAGATTTGTGTTATGTTGTAGGAGTTTATGTATGCTATTAAGAAAAGCCAAAGAAGTCACATATTTTGGTTGTTAAGCGGGTTATCAAGTATGTCTACGGAACAATAAATTTGGGTATCTAATTTACAAAGGACACAACAAGCAGCATGGTTGGTTACTGTGACACTGATTGAACAAGTTCATTAGACGACAAACGAAGCACAAGTGGGTGAATGCTTCTTCATGAGTAACAACCTGAAATCGTGGTTAAGAAAGAAGCAAAATAGTGTTACATTATCCACAATTGAAGCTGAATACATTGCTATGGGTAGTTGTTGTACTCAACTTGTGTTGATGAAACAAATTGGTGCTGACTATGATACTCTCTCTCTAAAAATTTACTTATACATTATGATAATAAGAGTGCCATAAAAATTGCAAAGGACCGTGTCTTACATTCTCGAACTAGGCACATTATGGCTAAACATCATTTCATTTGAGAAGTTGAGGAGAACCTAGTCATTATCAATCATGTGAACACTAAAATTCAACTAATTGATATTTCACAAAACCACTAGACATTAATCGTTTTGTTGAATTAGGAATTTCTATAGGTGTTTGTGAAATCTAACTGTCACTTTCGAGTGTGTAAAGTGTAGACAGTTACAGGCATTGGTGTGTGTTGTGAAGCTCAATCATTATAAGTTGGTGGTATATTCTTGGTTCTGCACAATGTCGTTCTATGTAAACTATGTACAAAGGGTTGTGTTAATGTATATCATGAGGTCAAAGAGCTGAGGAGAGAAATTGTATCAGGGGAATGAGATGTCAAGTGATATCTTTGATACAGCACTGCTCCATACCATGTAACATTTTACCTGTTATGCGAACACCGAGTTGAGAAGTCAAGAGATACTCGTATTCCATTCTTACACAAAATAGAGATGACCAATGAGCAAAACGCAATGAATCAAGCAATGATTTGATATCTCTTTGTGCATCAAGTGTGTACCTTATTACGAAAAATAAAAGAAAAAGGATGATCTTATTGGTACACACAGATGCCTGTCTCTCCAAAGAAATTCCAGTGGCCTGTTATATAGTGAAATGAACATAGTGCTACAGAATATTGAGGATAAAGGTAGGACTGGTGAACGAGTAGCCACAAAAGCCAACCACTTATATGATGTAGACTTGGGACACGCGATGTGTAATGATCTCTCGCGTAAATCATGTCTTCTGTCTCCTCGTGACACAACTCGTTGTGAGCCTTATCACATGTGCGTAAATAAGTGATGAATTAAGAAAAGTTTATTTTATCTGATGAATTTGGTAAATATGTTTACAAGTTTCGATACTGGTTTGGGTCACTCACATTTTTCTGAATTTATG
Organism: Lepidium sativum; assembly: GCA_023374145.1. NCBI lineage: Eukaryota > Viridiplantae > Streptophyta > Magnoliopsida > Brassicales > Brassicaceae > Lepidium > Lepidium sativum. The sequence goes on along the minus strand of JAKUCM010008752.1, from coordinate 434 downwards.
AGTCATCTGATCCGCTGTGTGGGCTACACGAATGTGTGCTATATATCTTTGTTTGTTTGGCTAGTGTTATCACAAAGCAAGTTGCAGAAAAGGCTCATTGTCTTATTCACTGTGGCATCTCAAAAATTTTGGAGGAAAAAGAGTACTTAGGGTTTTTTGCCCTATTCGGTTGGAGTTGGTCTTCTGTCCTTGTATGCATGTATGATTTTTAAGTTAGTTGTAGTATCAAACAGGGAGAGATACTCTGAGACAGAGTATCATGCCTAATCATGGGGGAGTTTAGAAGATTAGCTTAATTATTTTGTTTCCATATATGCTTGTATTCATATGTATTTTTCACTGTTTGGTTTTTGAACCATGAAGGTGTGAAGGCATTATGTTTTGTGATGCATTATGTTTAATCAGCATGTACCTTGTGCAGTATTTGTATGTGT
>JAKUCM010008751.1:0-17356 GCA_023374145.1 Lepidium sativum | reverse complement strand
GAGTTATGGAAAATGAATTACGAAATCAGAAAGTGTCTAATCTAAGAAAAATAGTTATAGAAAGTGTTGGAAAAAAATATTTGGAGGTAAAGTGTTTAAGAATTTATGGAAGACAAGAAATATTGAGGAAGTGGAAAGAAGAAAAAATTTTGGAAGAAGAGAAGTTTTTGAAACTCTTTTATAACTTGATTTTTAACTTAGAACTTGTTAATTACAAATGAAAGGCTTAAGGAGGTATTTATAGCCTCCAAAGTACAAAATATCTAGAATATCCTAAATCTAGAGAATTCTACTATAATATCTTGATTATTTTATTATAATTATCTAGACATTTCTATGAAAATATTTAAATTTTTATTCTAAGGAGGTGAAAGATGATTCTAGAAAAATTCTAGAACTTGGGTTAATATTTTGGGTTAGGCCCAATAACTAATTATTTCATGATTTTGGCTAATCATTAAACTTGACCCTAAAAAAGTTTAATTTTCAACACCCCATCTTAAACTTGATTTTGCTACTCCAAGCAAACTTCTCATCTTGATAAAGTCTTCGCGCTTAAGAGGCTTGGTGAAAATATCGGCTACTTGATCATTTGTCTTCACATACTCCAATTTCACATCCTTATTTGCACTCGTATTCTCTGATGTAGTGATAATGGGGGTCATTGTGCTTACTTCGATCATGGAAAATTGGATTCTTTGCCAAAGTTATTTCTGATTTGTTGTCCACGAAGATCTTCGTTGGCTCCTCTTGTGGTAAACTTAACTCCTTTAGTAAATTTCATAGCCATATAGCATGACAAACACACGATGTAGCCGCTACATACTCCACTTCACAAGTAGAAAGGGTGACAATCTGTTGCTTCTTAGACATCCAAGTGAAAACAGTATCTTCAATGAAGAACGCAAAGCCACTTGTGCTTTTTCAGTCATCTATGTCTCCTCCCCAATCGTTATCGCTATATCTAACAAGCTTATAATCGTTAGAGGTAGACTAGTACAAGCCAAATTCTATGTTACCTTTGATATAGCGAAGAATCCTCTTTGCCACCTTCAAATGAGTTGTTGTTGGATGCTCCATGTAACGACTAACAACTCCGACCGAATACAAGATATCAGGTCTTGTGCATGTTAACTAACGCAAGCTTCCAACCAAGCTCTTAAAGAGTGATGGATCTACACTCTCTCATTCCTCGTGTTTTGAAAATTTGGTTCCACATTCCATTGGTGTGCTCACGGGATTTGAGTCATCCATCTTGAACCTTTAAAGTACTATTTCACATAACTTTATTGAGTGATGAAGATTCCATTATCTCCTTGATTCACTCCAATTCCGAGATAGTAAGACATAAGTCCAATATTGGTCATCTCGAACTCCGTCGTCATCTCTTTCTTGAATTCCTCAAACATGCTTGGATCACTTCCAGTGTATCAAGTCATCTACATAAAATCATGCAATCAATATATCATTGTTTTGATTTTTCTCCTTGAAGTACTTATCAATTTTAGTGTTCCAAGCTCGTGTGGCTTGTTGTAACCCATAAAACGCCTTCTTTAACCTTAATACTTTGTCTTCTTCTCCTTTGACTATGTAGCCTTGTGGTTGCTTAATGTAAACTTTTTCATCAATATCTCCATTTAAGAAGGCTGATTTGACATCCATTTGATGTATCCTCCAACTATTTTGAGCTCCCAATGAAATGATTAGTCTAACAGTTTCTATATGGGCAACAAGAGCAAATATCTCGTCATAGTCGATTCCAAGTCTTTGACTATAGCCTTTTGCCACCAATCTTGCCTTGTGTCTTTGATACAACGAGTTTTAACCCTATATCCTACTGCAAGTGCACATCAAATGTAATAGTATTTAGGGATCGAATCCACGAAGAGCAATGGTCACACTAACGATTTGATTATTTAACTAGAGCTAAGTCGGTAGATGTTTTGAGTGCAATCGAGTGTAACTAGGAAATTAATGTAAACAATATCTAAGGCATCAAGTTTAGGAGATTCACAAGGAAATCAAGGGTAGGATGAGTAATCTATTCAGGCAAGATCAGTTCCACTCTCGACTAAGAAATAATAGTTGACTAACCTATTCTCGCAGTGATAATCACTATGCCTAGATCCTAGAGATCCTAACTCTCATTGGTTCTGGGAATCTAACCATGTAGCATTGACAGTTCCTAAGTGTCCACAACCCAACCTAGCATCAACTCTCGTTGGTAGTGAAGGTGTTGTTTACCTAAAAAGGTTTTGTTCTCATTAAACTTCTGGGATAATAAGCAACTTGAGATCATAGATTAGTTAGCTACTCTAACCTAAGCATTAACCATGTTTCTAGGTTGAGATTCCATAATTGAGACCTGTTTGTTCCTCATCCTTTATCCCTTTAAGATCCTTAGAATACCCTAAACCTGACTATGAATTACTCAGACATGGAGATAGGGAACAAGCAAGCAATTGTAAGGAAATTCATTCAAAACTCAAAATAGATGCAATAGAGGTTCAAGGATATTCTCTAAGGATGTAGAGATCTTAATCCTTATCCTCTAGGTTACAATAAGAGTCTGCTGCTTTTTCTTTTGTTGAAAAGCATGTCTAAAAACATGTTTTTTAACCTAATATATAGAATAAAACCAACTGGCACGAAATAAGGAAATTCCCTTTTTGCTTTGCAGAGTCGTGGATCGATCGGTCCTTTCTTCCTGATCGATCAACCTTTCTTCATTAGATCGTGAAACTTCTGTATCGTGCAAAGGATCGGGCGCAACTTCTCCTTAAATGGCTCGATCGATCTCTGAGTGCTAGGTCGTGCAATGGATCGTGCACATAACATAGACGAGTGGGGCTCGATCGTGTCAGGCTTGAGAAGTCGGTCATCGGATCGAGCGCAAGTTTCCCTATCTAAAGTTACGATCGATCGATCTTGGTGTTTCTTGATCGATCGTTCAACTCGAAGTGGAAAAATCCAAAGTTAAGCTCCACTCTTGCTCAACATGTGGAAGCCAAAGTATCCTTGCGTTTTGTACCTGAAAAGACTCGAAGAACACGATAAAGACTAAAGATATGAATTAGTAAGCTATAAGTCGGTATAAATGAGGTATATCAATTCCTCTAGACTTGGCTTTTTGCTTGGCTTCAAGCAAATACACAAGGATCTAACAGGAAGATATAAACTCAAGAACTCATTCATCATAGGAATTTAACATCTCAAAACTTGAGCAAAGAACACTCGATTCATTCGACAAGAGAGAGACCACCTTATACTTCCCCCACACTTAAAAATTAGTCCATCCTAACTCCAAAATCAGACCCAAAAGTTCTAGATCGCGACACCAACCTCTTAAGAGTTTAAGTGCGGCCTTATCCAGAGAATATCGATCAAAAGACACATGGACTCATTTCCAACACTAAGTACCCACCATGTTGTGGTTCTTTTCCTCTTATTCTTTTCTTTTCAAACCGATTTCTCCCTACTTTTCTAGGGTATCATTGTATTTTCTTTTTATCGGCAGTTTTTCCTCTTGCAAATTCAAAGGTGTGTAATGCGAGTAAATTCATTGGAGTTTCTCTCAGTAAGCGAGTTAGTAAGGTGAAAAAGAATATGTCTTTGGACGTGTCCTTGGAATTGTGCAGTTTACCTTAAAAACAAGCAGTGTCATTGAGAAACTTTTACCCTAGGCTTACTTTGATTTGTTGAAATTTAAAGTGCAAGAAGTTTTGAGAAAAGGAAAACCAAACTTTTCGGGGAGGGTTTCTCAGAGTGAGATTGATAGTCCGATCTAATGTATACCAACCCTCTAGACAAAGATATTAAATCAGGTTAAGTTTGAAGTTGATACCGGATTTTCGAAACAATCGAGAGGAAGTGGTCTTAAAACGAACAGCTGATGAATCTCTGGGTTTTCTAATAGTCAACAATGCTCATCAGAAATTAGACAAATGGTAGTTTAGACTCCTATGAAATGTACCATTCCTCAAAAATCATAGTTCTTGGACCGACAAACGCTTATCTAAAACAATGTTAGACTCAAAATCAAAACAAAAGAGAGGAACTTCATTAGCAAACAAACGGTTCTCACCCAGACTTACTTCACACCGTCTCGGTGTGAAAATTAGTGAGAGGAAGAATGAAACGAAGCAAAAGAAGTAATTGAAAATTGTTCTCGGATTTTGAAAACGTACCTGGAGATATAGATCGATCGAGCACCCTCAGATCGATCGATCTATGAAGAGTTAGGGATAGAACGAGCTAAGTTCGGTCAACAGATTGTGCGCAAGAAGGATTTCGATCAGGAGTAACGTCACGGTCGATCGACGGATCGTGCAGCTTTCCTCTCCTCCTGTTGCACGATCGATCTTCGTATAGATCGATCGGGCCATACTCTCGTACCAGTTTCCTGAAAACAGAAAACAACTTCGACTTAAAAACCAACGAAAAATAAAGCAAAAACTAGTCTATTAGTGGGTTGCCTCCCACTCAGCGCTTGTTTAAAGTCAATAGCTTGACTAAGAAGAACGCTATGTGGTAGTTATATCAGTCAAAGAGATGAAATCTTCATTGACTTTGTCGAGGGAACCAAAATATGGTTTAAGGTGCTGCCCATTCACCACAAATTATTCTCCCTGTTTATTGAGAAGAACCACAGCTCCATACGGTCTGACTTCCTTGATGTTGAAAGGACCGAACCACCTTGACCTAAGCTTTCTAGGAAAAAGTTTTAAACGGGAGTTAAACAAAAAAACTTTATCATTAGGAGCAAAACTCCTGTTAAGGATACGTTTATCATGGGCGGTTTTTGTCCGTTCTTTGTAAATCCTCGAGTTGTCATAAGCCAAGTGTCGAATCTCTTCAAGTTCATGTATCTGTAGTGACCGTCTTTCCGAGGCATATTTGATATCATAGTTGAGATGCTTAATAGCCCAATTAGCCTTGTATTCGAACTCGACTGGAAGGTGATAGGCTTTACCATACAACAGATGGAATGGAGTTATTCCTAATGGTGTCTTGAAAGCGGTTCTATAGGCCCAAAGAGCATCATCTAACTTAGACGACCAATCTTTCCTTGTTGTACAAACGGTTTTCTGCAGAATGTTCTTGATCTCTTGATTAGAGACTTCCACCTGACCGCTCGTTTGAGGGTGATATGGTGTAGCAACTTTGTGATGAACTCTGTACTTCTTCAACAGATTATTAAACGTTGGGTTAATGAAGTGAGAACCACCATCACTGATCACAATCCTCGGAATACCATATCTAGGAAAAATGATATGCTTGAACATCTTGACAACCACCTTGGCATCATTGGTCGGACTAGCTATTAGTTCAACCCACTTAGACACATAATCCACAACAACAAGTATGTATTGGTTCCCAAAAGAGATGGGGAAGGTTCCCATAAAACCGATTCCCCAGACATCAAACACCTCAACTTCGAGAATGAAGTTCTGTGGCATCTCATTTCTTCTACTTATGTTACCTTGTCGCTGACAAGAATCACATGTGTAAACAAATGAGTATGTGTCACGAAATATCGTGGACCACCAGAAACCTGATTGAAGAACCTTTGCGATGGTCTTGAAAGTGGCGAAGTAACTTGCATATGAAGAACCATGATAATGGAACAATATACTAGGAATCTCATTTTCAGAAATACATCGTCTGAAGATGCCATCAGAGCATTGCTTGTACAGGTAAGGAGCATCCCAATACTATCGTCTGACTTCCCTCAAAAACTTCTTTTTCCTGTACCCATGAAACTCAGGAGGGTTAACGTTTGCAGCGAGATAATTGGTATAATCGGCAAACCACGGAGTGCCTGGAACGTGAGGAGGATCAGCGGGCAACTGACGAGCCTTATGAGTGATGTGTATAAGATAAACTTGTTCTTCCCATGGGCTATCATCGAGGGGAACATAATCGTCAATTCGTAGTCTTGAAAGGTGGTCTGCAACTCCATTGTCTACACCTCTTTTGTCTTTGATCTCAAGATCAAACTCTTGCAGTAACAATACCCAACAAAGCAGCCTAGGCTTAGCATCTTTCTTGGAGAGAAAATATTTAAGAGCGGCATGATCCGTCTGTACAATCACCTTAGAACCGACAAGATAAGATCTGAATTTCTCAAAGGCAAAAATGATAGCCAAGAGTTCTTTTTCAGTAGTTACATACTTTCGTTGAGCATCACCGAGTGTTCGGCTAGCATAGTAGATAACATGCAACTTCTTGTCCTTTTTCCGCCCCAGAACAGCTCCAACTGCGTAATCACTCACATCACACATAATCTCAAAAGGTAGTTCCCAATTCGGTGGTTGAACTATCGGTGCACTAACTAAAGCTCCCTTCAATGTCACAAAGGCTTCCTCACATTCTTTGGTAAACTCAAACTTAACGTGCTTGCATAGCAATTGAGTGAGTGGTCTAGCTATCTTCAAAAAATCTTTAATGAACCTCTTGTAGAAACCGGCATAACCGAGAAAACTTCTGATTTCCTTGACTGTGGTTGGTGATTTCAAGCTTTTCATCACTTCAATCTTCGCCTTGTCAACCTTGATTCCTTTCCCTGATATTTTGTGACCGAGTACAATTCCTTCTGTAACCATAAAATGACATTTTCCCAATTTAGCACTAGATGCTTGTCTTGACATCGTTGGAGAACCCTGCAAAGGTTAGAAAGACAACCAGAGAAAAAAGAACCATATAGAGAAAAATCATCCATAAAAACTTCCATAATATCCTCAATCATATCAGTGAAAATCGACATCATGCATCTTGGAAAAGTGGCTGGAGCATTGCATAACCCAAATGGCATTCTACGATATGCAAATGTACCGTAAGGACATGTAAAAGTCGTTTTTTCCTGATCGTCTCGGTGAATGGGGATCTGAAAGAAACCTGAATAACCATCTAAGAAGCAGTAGTAAGAGTGGTTAGCCAATATCTCAAGCATTTGATCCATGAAGGGCATAGGGAAATGGTCCTTCTTAGTAGAGAAATTTAAAGTCCTGAAATCAATACACATCCTATGACGTGTGACAGTTCTGGTAGGTATCAATTCATTATTCTCATTCTTGACTACAGTAATTCCTCCTTTCTTAGGTACGACATGGACCAGGCTAACCCAATTACTATCGGATATAGGATATATGATCCCTGTTTCTAACAATTTCATTATCTTTTTCTTGACAACTTCTTTCAGATTTGGATTCAACCTTCTTTGGTTCTTTATAGAACTTATAGACTCATCGATCAGAAGTATCATATGCATGCATAACTCGGGTGAAATACCAGGGATATCGTCTAATGAGTAACCTATAGCCCCACGGTACTTTCGAAGTTCTCTAATAAGCGTGTCTAATTCATAACCATTCAACTTAGCATTAACGATTACGGGATAAGTAGAATTAGGACCGAGAAATATATACCTTAATCCTACACTAAGAGTCTTAAGCTTGACTTTGGGAGATTTTAATTCACTCCAAAGGTCTGTCAAAGCTGAGGGTACGGATGGTTTTGGAGGGTCTAAAGTTGCATAGGCTATCATTTCCTCAATCTGCTTGCATGAATCCAATATTCTGGTGTAAATCGCTGCTTCGTCGTTGGAAAACCCACATTCCGACTCTATTCTTGTAAGTGCAAGCTCAAGAAGGTCCTCAACGTATACCTCTTCATTCAATTCTTCTGAAATTTACTCATAAGTGTCGACAGAGAAGGTCATGCCATTCAACATTGAATTCTTCAGCATCTTGTCCATCTCAAATCTCATCATCATATCACCTAGTTGTAGGTCCATTCTTCCATTCCTAACATCAATCATAGCACCTACTATTCGGAGAAAAGGTTGACCTAAAATGAGAGGATCCTTAGGTTCCTCGTCTAGCTTCAACACCACAAAATCGGTTGGTACCAATGGATTCCCAACCTCAACATCAAGATCCTCGAGAATACCCACTGGATTATTCACTGAACGATCTGCAAAGATAAGAGAGATCTTGGTTTGCTTGAAGTCCGAGAATCCTAACCTCATTGCTACAGAATATGGCATTAGGTTTACAATTGAGCCTATATCGCACAACCAACGCTCAAAAGTTACATAACCTATCCGAACTGAAAGTACAAATCGTCTAGGATCTTCTTCTTTCTTAGGAAAGCGATTTTGAAGTCTGGAACTGAAATCTTGCGTGATCATCATTACCCTATCTTCTCCTATGAACTTATTCGTCACTAGGCTTTTGACATAGCTCTTAAGTGAAGGTATCATCTGCAAGTCATCAACATAAGGCAACCGAATAGACAAATTTGATAACAACTCCTTACATTTGGACTTCTTCGGTGGGACGGGGTATGGTGGTACCAGAGCGTATGATCTCTCAAGTACTACTGACAGCTTTGGTATCAGCGTAGGTGTGACCGTTTCCTCACAAACCTCTTCAGCTCCATCATCCTTAACATCGACTACTACTCTCACTAGTCTCAGTCTTTGGGGGTTTGCTTCAAGTTCCCTACCACTTCTCAACATAACAGCATCACAAGGTTGATGATCATCGTTTGCGCCCAGAAGGGAGGCCGTGTTCTCCACCTTAGACATAACATAATCAATCTTGAAACTCAACTCTGAATACATACCTCTCATCTGGTTATTGATTTCGGATGTAGTCCTAGATTGACCCTGAATGACCTGCTCCAATAAAGCTTTAATCTTGTCATTAGATGAAGGAATGAGACCTTCTGTGACCTTTTGCTCGGTGTAAAGTACTTCTGATTGATGGTCCTGAAGGATTGATTTCTTATGTAATGGGTAAGGTTTAACAGATTTCCTCCTAAACTCACTTGAAGCTATGAACTGATCTAGTTTCTCACTTATCCCTGCGATTATGTCCATATCGGGTGAATATTCTTCGTGCTCACGTAAATCTCCTGTACTCACAACCAAATTCTCAATCAGCTGGAAAGCGCTCTCACTGGTGTTTGTAGTGAAATCTCCCTTGCTTGAAGCATTGAGTAGCTTCTTAAAACTCCAACTCAGTCCGTTATAAAAAGAGTTCAGAACTTGTTCATCACTGAAGCCATTGTGTGGGCAATCCCTTCTATATCATTTCAACTTATCCCACGCTTCTCCAAAAGACTCATCGTCTCTTTGATGAAAATTTGAGATTTGGTTTTCAACTTAGCAGTCTTTTCTTTGGTGAAGAAATGATCCAGAAACTTGTTTCTAACTTGTTCCCATGAGGTTAATGATCATGCTGGCAAAGACTGAAGCCATTTGGTTCCCTTTCCTTCCAAATTATTTTTGAAAAGTTTGCACTCAACATAATCCTCATGTATCCCTCTAGGTGCGATTGTACTGCAGATTTCCTCAAAGTTTTCGAGATGATCTATAGGGTTTTCAGCAGGGAAACCGCGAAAGGTAAATTGTCTAACAAATGTTATCAAAGGAGGGCTCAACTCATGCTCAATGCATCCCTGTGGCATTGATAGTAGTGATGAGGTGTTTCTGTTTCACCAATGGCCCTTCTTGGCATCTGTTCTATTCTAGCATTTCTTTCCCGTTTCAGCTCTTCGATCTCTCGCCTTAACTGTTCTAACGTAGGTTCCTGAAAAACAAAACAAAGAAATAAAAACAAAAGGTAAACGAAGGTGTCTTAGTCTCCAACTCAATAAATAATCAAAAGGAACTGCTATTGGTCCCCGACAACGGCGCCAAAAACTTGATACAACGAGTTTTAACCCTATATCCTACTGCAAATGCACATAAAACGTAATAGTATTTAGGGATCGAATCCACGAAGACCAATGGTCACACTAACGATTTGATTACTTAACTAGAGCTAAGTCGGTAGATGTTTTGAGTGCAATCGAGTGTAACCAGGAAATTAATGTAAACAATATCTATGGCATCAAGTTTAAGGGATTCACAAGGAAATCAAGGGTAGGATGAATAATCTATTCAGGCAAGATCAGTTCCGCTCTCGACTAAGAAATAACAGTTGACTAACCTACTCTCGCAGCGATAATCACTATGCCTAGATCCTAGAGATCCTAGGTCTCGTTGGTTTTGGGAATCTAACCATGCAGTATTGACGGTTACTAAGTGTCCACAACCCAAACCTAGCATCAACTCTCGTTGGTAGTGAAGGTGTTGCTTACCTAAAAAGGTTCTGGTTCTTATTAAACTTATGGGATAATAAGCAATCTGAGATCATAGATTAGTTAGCTACTCTAACCTAAGCATTAACCATGTTTCTAGGTTGAGATACCATAATTGAGACATGTTTGTTCCTCATCCTTGATCCCTTTAAGATCCTTAGAATACCCTAAACTTGACTATGAATTACTTAAACATGGAGATAGAGAACAAGCAAGCAATTGTAATGAAATTCATTCAAAACTCAAAATAGATGCAATAGAGGTTCAAAGATCTTCTCTAAGGATGTAGAGATCTTAATCCTTCTCTTCTAGGTTACAATAAGAGTCTGCTGCTTTTTCTTTTGTTGAAAAGCATGTCTAAGAACGTGTTTTTAACATAATCCACGGGTACCAACACTTGATCATCCACCATTGTTGTTTTGTCTATCTTCTTCTTGTGATTAAGACCTTACTTAATCGCTCCCTCGTAATTCTTAAGGCTTTGATTTGGTTATGATTAAACCTCGTGTTTAATCCTTTTTAATGACTCAGACTCGCTCTTAATCGATCAACCTAAGCTCTGATACCAAGTGAAAAAATTAAGAGTTTGAGAGTTTAGGTTTTGAGTTATTTTCCTAAACTAATAAAGAAGAGTTATTTCTTTATACTTTTGATTTCATCAATGTATTTCTTAAGTTTTTCAGTAACAAGATTATGCAAATGATGATACTTTGGTTTCATCATCTGATGAACATTCTGTATTTCTATTTCTGGGAACCGGAACAAGTGAAGGGATTCCTCGTGTTAGCTGCCTTACTAATTCTTTGAAAACATGTTTGGTATTTTTTTCATCTTTTTCTTCTAGTTAATGACTCATCGACTATTTTGATGAAATCCCAATGAGTAAAGAAAGGTTCCATTTGATTCTTCTAGGTATGTACAAAAGCAAATGAACCTGGAAACAAAAATAGGAGACTTGTCACCAGCATTCTTGTTCGGTAGATCAGACCATCCGGAACTAGTAACATCTTAATTGAGGATGTTGATGAGATTCTTCTATTATAGCTTTATAATTAGACAGTAGAACGAAAAGCTGAATCCATATGTTTCATTGGTATGATTGATCGTGGAGCATCTGATATTCATCTTCTCTTATGTATCCTGACTTTTTGACTCCTTTGTGTCGGCAGATTCTTCTATAGTGCCCTTCGATGGTTTCCCACCTCCAGGTTAGGCTTTTTTCCCATCAACCACCAAAGCATTCAGATATCAAAAATTGATTGTCATCTTTGTTATACTGTGAACAAATGTGTTTGATTGAACCCTCTGCTGATCACTGGTTGCTTTTAGTTCATTCGTCACACTGTGATTGTTGATGAACATCTCCATGATACCTAGTTGTGTATTTCTTGTCAGGCTAAGAACACTTGATGCGGTTATAATTACTCATTCTCATGCTGACGCAATTGGAGGTTTATGAAACTGACAAGTCAATCTTGCCCATCCATCTTTTTCTTGTTATATGTTTCTTCCTCCTGTAAACTCATGTGTTGTCTCCTTAATTAAAGTCTTATTCTCCTCTTTTTTTGTCTTTGTCTTTGTCTTTTGATCTCTAGGTCTTGATGATCTCCGTGATTGGACAAACGATGTCCAGCCTCACATTCCAATTTACACTGCTATGCGTGATCTCGAGGTTTACATGTTTGACCAACAGTCCAATATATTTTCCTGATCTCTCGCAATGCTATTTCAGTAGCTAAAGACTCTACCATGACATGTGATTTTCAGGTGATGAAGAAAACACATTATTACTTGGTTCAGGTGATGAAGAAAACACATTATTACTTGGTTGATACGAGTGTGATCATACCTGGAGCTGCAGTCTCCGAGCTAGAGTTTTATCTCATATACGAGGATAAGCCGTTTGTCGTTAATAATCTAAAGGTAATCTTCATTCCTGGCTAGTAATAATCAATCAAACTTCTTCCTCTAGGTTACACTTAAACACAAACTATTCTCAGTCTTCATCATCTTGGTGGTGTCCTTAGGCATGAACTATAAATATTTAAGTATTGCAGATCATCCCATTACTGGTGTGGCATGGAAGTAACTATCGTTCCCTTGGTTTCAGATTTGGTAACGTCTGCTACATCAGGTTAACAACTCTTCTTCTTTTAAGGGCGTGATCTTGGTCATGAATATCAGAGTACTTAGTTACATATGTGTATATATTTACATGCAGTGATGTCAGTGACATACCTGAAGAAACTTACCCGTTCCTTAAAGACTGCGATCTCCTAATAATGGTAATCTCAACTCTCTCACTCATTACGTCGTCAATCATTCATTCTACAATAAAATGACTTCTTTCCCAAGAAACGTATATCTTCATTTTCTCTCTGTCTCTGTAGGATGCTCTGAGGCCTGATCGGGTACACTTGCTCCCCATTCTCCTCGTCATTCGTGATAATTTCTCTCTGGATTGCATAAATGATACTCCTATATCGCAGATAGTTTATTCCCTATCATCAAATTCACCTTTTCACTCTCATTTTTTCTTCTTCCTCCAGGCATTAGAAGAAGTACGGAAAATCAAACCAAAAAGAACCCTTTTCTGCAATTTGCTATTGAATATCTATCTTAGATGTGATAAATAAAACAGAAAGTTGTCTGTTTTATCTTCTTTGGCCCTAGTTTTGATATCTTGTTTTCTTCTTCGAAGGAATGATGCATTTGATGGACCACGAGAAACTGAACGAAGAACTGGAGAAGCTTATGGACACGGAAGGTCTCGATGTCCAATTGAGCAACGATGGTCTTCGTGTACCAATCTCAATTTAACTCGGTTTGTTAATTTTTTCCCAGTAGAATTCCCGGTTATACCTATTCATTTGTCGTATCATCTTCTATGGATCTATTCTGTCACCAAACCAAATTATCATTGTAAGAGATTTGGTAATAAGTTTTGGGTATAACACAAACCGGTGTGATTAAATGGCTTGGGACCATTGTAACGGTGACGTGTTTATAGCGACAGCGGCAAGAGGAAGACCAGAAACGCAAAACATGCGTCCTTAAGCGCGTCTGCCAAGTCGGCGACCAGAGTGCATGGCTATGTTCTGCTTATAATCCAATTATTTATTGACACGTGTCATTGTCGGTCCAGTACGGTCCCTTCGACCTGTAGCTTTCACGCGTGTCTGTTACCGAACGTGACATCAAAGGATTCCCTCTAAATTATATTATATCTTCCTTATACACACAAACAAATTACATTGATATTTATGTGTTTTGAAAATTCAAAGTTGTAAACTTCAGTTTTTTCTTTCTTTTTTTCTTTTGTCAATAGAAAACTCGTTTAATCCCGTTAATGTTTTTGGTTACTTGAAATGTTGAACGATTTAAACGATTTATCGTCACGATAAATTGGCCAGATCAATGTACAATTTATAGTTTTAGTAATAATAAAAAAGTGTTTAATCTAAAATTATGATAATTGAATGTCTGGTTTGACATTTATAATAAGTTTGGTGTTTGATTGATATTTTTTAAAATTTTTTGGTAAATCCCATATACAAATATTGAAGTGACGATAAGTTGCAAGTTTCTTATTTCTCTCATTTCTCTCATCTCTTCTTTCTTTCTTTTTTCCTATATTTATCTACAAATCTCAATTTATAGGTTTGATTGGTTATTATAGTTTTAGTAGTACAAGACAAAGTGTGGTGCGTTACAAATGTGATTCTTGATGAATGTGGTTTAAATAAAGATAAAGACAAAAGAATATGTGACTGGTGAAACTATAAAAACGATGCAATTTTTAAATAATACTAAAATGTAATCGATATAACAATTTTTTAAAAAATTTAAAAGATTATAATTCGTAAAATAAATAACAATAAATTCACGAAAAGGTAAAATTTAAATAAACAAAATTAGTTTCTACTGGTTTGTGGATTATATAGTCATATAAATATGATACAGGATTTGAATTTTGAGTCTAAGTTAGGATTTAGGTTATGAATTCTGGAGTGTGTAGATCCAATTATTAAGAAAAGCATTTAGTAAGATTTCAAAAAGTCTAACTATTATTATTATGGTGGTATATAATCTAGTTAATGGTTACAATATGAGAAGTTGTTGAAAATTGTAGGTTATAAATTGGCTAGTCTAATTCAATTGTTAGAAGGAAATATATACAATATATTGAAAGGTAGAAATGATGCAGGTACTTAAAAGGAAATGATGTATCCAGATTTGAATCCAAATCCGCTGGTCATTTGCTGGTCCGCGTTTTTAAAATTTAGAAGCTGTTAAAAACAGCAATTGAAATTATTAAAAGACCATATAAACAAAAAGTAATATGATTGGTAATTTTGTTTTGAATTACGCACCACGTAGGAACCGTCCCGCACTTACTTTACCAATCAAGGCCAATATTTCTGATTCTTTTCCTTTCCATCTTTTTTTTTTTATAGTTTCTTCTTCGTTTTGTTTTGTTTTGTTTTATATAGTCTGATTTTATCGTCTTTGTAATCAACATTTTGAAAGCTAAATGGTTTTAGTATTTTCTTCTTCTTCTTCTTCTTCTTATTATTATTATTATTATTATTATTATTAGTATTATTGTTATTATCTTTTACCTTGTTTTCAAATATAAATGTTCAAACTGTCCGATAAGAGAAAATTCTAGTTTTTTTTTTTAATTTGTTTATGGTTGTTTGTCTAGGATTATTTTTAATGTAATTGTGTTTCACCAAAGACATTAAAACAAAATCGTTGAAGAGTTATAAGGATCAAAGATATGTTATGATTTTTCAACCAATAAAGAAACAAAAATGCTTCAACCATTGGTCCACTTTATATTTCATAATAGTTTATGTCTATATAATTAGTATGTATAATTTTCAAAATAAAAGATTTTTTCTGTACATATGACAGTTTGATTACTGTTGCAATCTTTGTGATTTCAAAGATTAAACATAAAGATTGGAAAACTTGTGCCTTAAGTTAAGAAAATATTTGTAAAATTCAACACATACACCTGTTTCAAAAACTAAAATATTTTTATATAATATTATAAAATGATTAATTTTGTTTTATTTCTAACGTCGAAGAAATTTGCAACCATATGATTCAAAAATAATTTTTAAGAAATTAATTTTATAAACTAAATAAATCGTCAGATATTGTTTATTTATGTACAAGTTTGGTTTATATGAGCTGACACATCCTCACGAAATGATTGGATCACTAAGCTTCCATGTATAACCAGAATTTTCATATCTCAAATTATATTACATATGTCTACTATTGTGTAGAATCAAAATTTTGCATAGATAGAATACCAAAATAATTGTTAGTTCTTTTTTTTTTTCAACAATTGGAGATCAACAAAATTCCATACATAACATAATCTCCAAATTCCAAATAATATCAACACTACTAAATAATTCTCTAGAATTAAACTCTATAAACATTTAACTATAATGATACTGATAAACATTTACATATTTAACTCTATTAAAAAAGTTTATTCATAAATATTAAACTATTTTACCAAAAATAGTTTGTTAGATCTTATATGAAACTTAAAGTTTTGTACATATTTCATTGGAATTTGGGTTTAGACCAGCTTAGCGTCTTATGAAACTAATAAAAATAAATAGATTACAAATACAATTGTAAGTGGTAGGAAACGACGTCGGGGAAGACAAAAAGAAGTATAGGAAAGTTAGGTAAGAGTGTTCAAGAAATTAAATTACTTTGATGGATAGGGTTAATCATTAAATAATTTGAATAGTATTAAATTTAATTGATGAATAAAATTGGATGGGACCATTGTGTTAGCTCAATCATTTTCACAAACAAAGGGCGCTCTTATTTTCCTGTTATATGCTCCGCTCGTGAACTTATTGGCTCTTCACTGTTACTCACCACCAACTCTCTCTGCAAATTATAAATCTTTAAATTTGTTCATTTCATGTTTTGGAAAATTACTTACCAAGACCTTTACTTTGTTAGCAATTTAATTTAAACAGTAAGACTCTTGTTTTTAGTTGAATCAGATATACACTGGAATCATTCATGAATATCAATCAAACTTGTGATAATTCACATGCATGATTTGTAGTGATATCGAAAGAGTTAAAATTCTAAGTGGTGTCAGAATAAGATATTCATATAATTGTTAAGCCATGCAACAGCTGACATGGAGACAGAGACGTATAATCTTTTTTATAAACCCATAATTTCAGGACACTTGAATAAAAAAATATTATACTACTTTCATCTAAACTGTTATTTTATTTTCATGTCAGCCTTTTTGTTTTGCTTTTTCGTTCACTGAAAATGGACGATGAGTTTTGTTTTATATTAAGAGAAAACTCAATTTTCAAGATAATTTATAAAATTCGACGGTTTTGGAATTCTGAAGATTCAATTTGAACCATTATAAGCAAGCACCTCGAGATTGTGTGCTCAACGAGGCCCATGAGTTCTTAATTATCAACTAATGAAATTAGGTTAAATTCAAATTATAAAATTAAACATTATTACTACTTTCTGATTATTAAATTAATGAGTTTCTTCTAAAGTTAGAGTAGTGTGTGTGGGGCGAGCTGGTGTTTCATATTGGGAAGAGGATCGGACAAATCACACATATAAAAGACTAAATAATTGTGGAATAAAACAAGAACAAGACAAAAAGATGAAACATTGTATATTGTTCAGATAATATATTATATATCTTTCAGAAAATCCAATTAATTTGTTGATAAAACATGTGTTTATGAAAGTATATCGATTAACCCCAAAGTTAATTATTAGGAAAACACATAACTAAGTAAATTAGTTTTGGCAGTTTATATTATTTAATTTAATGCAATATACTATAGTATTAATTGTTAGTAGTGTATAATGTATATGCATAATATTCTTGGTGCATGGGAGTCACCAAATTATATATGACTTGCCTACGGTGACACTTATGAATTTTCAATTCATTAATAGACAACATACCAAAAATTAACAACATATATTTTCAGGATTTGTAATTACAATATAACTTAGTTAGTATTATTGATAATGGATCACAAAGCTTGAAGTTGCAATATTTAAAGGCAAATTAATTATCATTTCGGTTAAAGAAGCACGGAGTGTGTAATGTGTTGACAAACAAGTCAACTAATTTATGAGTATGTGTTTTTGTTCTTCGTTATTATTCTCT
>JAKUCM010008750.1:0-13713 GCA_023374145.1 Lepidium sativum | reverse complement strand
CCAACTTGAAGACTTCTCCTGGTAATGATAACTAGGTAACTTAGGTGAGGAAGTTTGTACTCTTTTTCCCATAGAGAGTTTTGTCCCAATTGGGTTTTCTCTCATGGTTTTTAATGAGGCAGATGGAATCACTACGGCGAGTTACTTAGGAGTCTTACCATTAGGAGAATAATGTACAAACCAATCTGGTTTTGTACTTAGTAGATTTTGAGGTGCACCATTAGGGGACGCCTCGTTGTTTTTATTTAAACGCTTTGCTGTTTTTTATAAATTTCAAACTACATGTTGTTTTTGTTTAGAACTACATGTTGTTTTGGTTCTAGGGTTATATTTAAACCCCAAAACTTGCTGTAAACTTCTTCAGAGTATTATCATTGAAAAAGACTTCTTATTGAGTTTTCCATGCTCTCAAGCCACGGTTCTGGAAATCCTAGAGCCTGAATCTCCCATCACGTTGTGAGCCAAGAGATTCTTCACCAAATTCATCTAATCACCAAAATCTATCCATTAAATCCTTTCAGCCGTCACCACAACAATTCAAATCACGTTTTTTTCATCCTATCATATCACCTTTCATCATCTCCATCAATCCTTCAGTTTTTTTGTCTCACAGAGACCTTTGCCACGTATCTCAGGAAATACTCGATCAAATCCGCTCAAAACTCATAACCGAGTTTCTCACACTCCAATCTATCTGCTGCTCAAATTTCATTCGATTCTGAGTTCTCTAGCCCCGATTTTCAGAGTCCTTTCCTAGGGAGAATCACATCAAGTGGTATCAGAGCTGGTTCTGAAAAAGGCTGAGCACACCCTAAACGGCTGAGAAAACTCTAAACCCTTTTCTCATTCTTGTTATTTTCGAATCCATGTTGCAATAGGATTTAGTTTTAGATTCGTTTTCCTGATTGAATTAGGATTAGGTTTCGTTTCCTGATTGAATTAGGATTAGTTTTGAGTTTTCCTATTAGAATTAGGATTAGTTTCTATTTTCCTATTAGAGTTAGGATTAGGTTTCTGTTTTCCTATTAGAATTAGGATTAGGTTTTCTGTTTTCCTGTTAGAATTAGGATTAGTTTAGGAATCCTATTCCTAGTAGGATTAGGATTTTCGTTTTTTTTAGGCTTTTATTTCCTTTCTTTTCATCTTAGAACTAGTTACTGTGAGTTGTTTTGACTTTCTTTCAGGTACAATGGAGCTTTCAGCTGAAGCTATGGAAGCTCTAAGCACAGCCATGGCTCAGCAAATCAAAGAAGCCAATCGAGCAACAGCTTCTCAACTCTTTCAGCAATTAGAGCAGCTTGATAGCAAGTTTGAGAACCGATTCAAAGAGTTGATTGAGTCGCAGCTCAAGAGGAAAGTTGGCAGATCTACTTTCACTTCCAATATTCCAAAACCGAGAGAATTCAACAAACCAGCCTCATTTAAACCAGCGACAACAACAGTTAGAGAAGAGGTTAAAACCGAGCTTAAACCCAGAAGTGGATCTTCTACTATCAGCATTAGATGCTTTAAATGTCAAGGAATGGGACATCACTCCAGAGATTGTCCTAACAAGAAAATGTTTCTGCTGAAAGAAGGAGGAGAGATTGTACCTCAAGATAGTTCAGAAAGCGAAACAGAAATTGATGCAGAGGAAGAAGTAGAACCAGCAGCAGTTGGAGAGATGTTAGTAGCACGCAGAACTTTGAGTGTTCAGATTCATCCAGACGATAGGGAACAGCGTGAGAATCTTTTCCACACAAGATGTGTAGTTCAGGATAAGGTTTGCACCTTGATTGTTGATGGAGGCAGCTGCACAAATGCCGCCAGTGAGGAGATGGTGAAGAAGCTTAATCTTAAGACTACTTCACATCCTAAACCGTATCAGCTGCAGTGGTTAGACAACAAGGGAGCTATAACCGTTTCTCAGCAAGTACTCATCAAGTTGGCAATTGGGAAGTATGAAGATGAGTTGCTGTGTGATGTTGTGCCAATGAGGTCTAGTCACGTTCTGTTGGGCAGACCATGGCAGTATGATAGGCGTGTGATGCATGATGGGTACACAAACAAGCAGGTGTTTGAGTACAAGGGACGAAAAATCTCTCTTCTTCCACTCACACCAGCTGAAATCTACAAGGATCAGATGCATATGAATCGCAAGGATAAGGAGAAAGTGTCTAACAGCTTGTACATCAGTCACAACGAGTTCAACAAGCTTTTTGATCCAGAGATGACTACCTTTATGTTCGTTTATAAGGAGTCATTGACGAGTATAAAACCAGCAGCAGAACTTCCTCATGAGGTGATCCAAATTATTGAGGAGTATAAGGACGTTTTTCCAGAGGAGATACCATCAGGTTTGCCTCCAATTCGTGGGATTGAGCATCAGATTGACATAGTTCCGGGTTCAGTTTTGCCAAACAAACCCGCCTACAGAACCAACCCCGTTGAGACAAAAGAGCTTCAGAAGCAAGTAGAAGAGCTGATGAGTAAGGGCTATATTCGTGAGAGTCTAAGCCCATGTGTTGTACCAGTCTTGTTAGTGCCTAAGAAAGATGGGACATGGAGGATGTGTGTAGACTGCAGGGCTATCAACAACATCACAGTGAAGTACAAACATCCGATTCCAAGACTTGATGACATGCTAGATGAGTTATGTGGATCCACCATCTTCTCCAAAATTGATTTGAAGAGTGGTTATCATCAGATCAGAATGAGAGAAGGGGATGAGTGGAAGACTGCATTCAAGACCAAGCAAGGGTTATATGAGTGGATGGTTATGCCGTTTGGTCTCACCAATGCTCCCAGCACATTCATGCGTCTCATGAATCACACTCTCAGACCGTTCATTGGGCTGTTTGTAGTAGTCTACTTCGATGATATACTCATCTATAGCAAAGGTTTGGGAGAGCATTTAGAGCACATCCGCAGGGTTCTAGATGTTCTTCGCTCTCAATCTCTTTTTGCTAATTACTCTAAGTGTTCATTCTGTACTACTGAGGTTATTTTTCTAGGTTTTGTTGTTAGTGCAGATGGAGTTAGAGTAGATGACGAAAAGATCAAGGCAATCAAGGATTGGCCTACGCCTAAGAATGTTGGAGAAGTCAGAAGCTTTCATGGACTTGCTGGATTTTATAGGCGATTTATCCAGAACTTCAGCACCATAGCAGCACCATTAACAGAAGTAATCAAGAAGGAAGTTGGATTCAGATGGGAAGAAGCACAAGAGCAGGTGTTTTCAGCCTTGAAAGAGAAGCTTATCAATGCCCCACTTTTAGTTCTTCCTGATTTTAAGAAAACATTTGAAATTGAATGTGATGCCTCAGGAGGTTGCATTGGAGCTGTTTTGATGCAGGATAGGAAACCAGTTGCATACTTTAGTGAGAAGCTAGGAGGATCCACCAGCAACTATCCAACCTATGACAAGGAGCTGTATGCATTGGTCAGAGCACTTCAAACGTGGCAGCATTATTTGTGGCCTAAGGAGTTCGTCATTCACACAGATCATGAGTCTCTTAAGTACTTAAAGGGACAGCAAAAGCTCAACAAGAGACACGCCAGATGGATGGAGTTTATTGAGACCTTCCCTTACGTTGTTAAGTACAAGAAAGGTAAGGATAATGTAGTCGCAGATGCATTATCCAGAAGGTACACTCTAATCTCTACTTTAACTTCAAAGTTAGATGGTTTTGAGCACATTGTAGAGCTTTATGAGACTGACATTGATTTTGCTGAGAGCTATGGTAAATGCCATAAGTTTGCTTGTGATAAATACTTTAGACAGGATGACTATTTATTCTACAACAATCGATTGTGCATACCAAGAGGATCCATCAGAGAATTGTTGGTTAGAGAAGCTCATGGTGGCGGATTGGCTGGTCATTTTGGAGTTTCCAAGACCTTACTTGGATTGCAAGATCACTTCTATTGGCCTAACATGAAGTCAGACGTTGAGAAGGTTTGTTCTAGATGTGCTGTATGCAAAATGGCAAAGAGTAAGGTGCAGCCTCACGGTTTGTACGTACCTTTCCCCTATCCCTTCTCAGCCTTGGACTCATATTTCCATGGATTTCGTGCTTGGCTTACCTCGAACCAGAAATGGTAGAGATTCTATTTTTGTAGTTGTTGACAGGTTCAGCAAGATGGCACACTTTATAGCTAGTCACAAGACCGATGATGCTGTTAGTGTAGCTAACTTGTTTTTCAGGGAGATAGTTCGCTTGCATGGAATGCCTCAAGTGATAGTTTCAGATCGAGATACCAAATTCTTAGGACATTTTTGGAGGACTTTATGGGCTAAAATAGGAACTCAGCTCACCTTTTCAACGAGTTGTCACCCTCAAACTGATGGCCAAACCGAGGTGGTGAACAGGACGTTGTCTACACTTCTCAGAGTGTTGGTTAAGAGCAACATCAAGTCATGGGAAGAATGCTTACCACACGTTGAGTTTGCCTACAATCACGCTAAGCATTCTGCCACTCTCTTTTCTCCCTTTGAAATCGTTTATGGGTTTAATCCTCAGTCACCTCTAGACTTGATCCCTTTGCCTTTAAGTGTGAAATGTAGTTTAGATGGAAACGAAATGGCTGATCAGGTGAGGAAAATACACGCTAAAGCTAAGGAGAATATAGAGAAGAAGACAGAGCAATATGAGAAGTATGCAAACAAGGGCCGGAAGGAGCTGATCTTGGAAGAAGGAGATTTGGTGTGGATTCACCTAAGGAAAGATCGATTTCCAGAAGAGAGGAAGAGCAAGCTTCAGCCACGAGTTGATGGACCATTCGAAGTCGTGAGGAGGATCAACAACAACGCCTATCAGATTGATCTCCAAGGTAAGTATAACATATCTCCAACGTTCAAGGTTTCTGACTTGCTTCCATATGTTGCAGATTCGGATTTGAGGACAAATCCTTTTGAAGAGGGAGAGGATGATGTGATCGTGAGCAGCATAGAAGCTAAGGAACCAGAGCTGGTAGGACCAATCACGCGTTCGAGAGCTAAGGAGTTGGCTAAGGAAGCTCACTCGCTTATGACTGAAGGATCGTTCTCGCCACCAGCTATGCAAGTCTTCAACATCTCCAACTTGAAGACTTCTCCTGGTAATGATAACTAGGTAACTTAGGTGAGGAAGTTTGTACTCTTTTTCCCATAGAGAGTTTTGTCCCAATTGGGTTTTCTCTCATGGTTTTTAATGAGGCAGATGGAATCACTACGGCGAGTTACTTAGGAGTCTTACCATTAGGAGAATAATGTACAAACCAATCTGGTTTTGTACTTAGTAGATTTTGAGGTGCACCATTAGGGGACGCCTCGTTGTTTTTATTTAAACGCTTTGCTGTTTTTTATAAGTTTCAAACTACATGTTGTTTTTGTTTAGAACTACATGTTGTTTTGGTTCTAGGGTTATATTTAAACCCCAGAACTTGCTGTAAACTTCTTCAGAGTATTATCATTGAAAAAGACTTCTTATTGAGTTTTCCATGCTCTCAAGCCACGGTTCTGGAAATCCTAGAGCCTGAATCTCCCATCACGTTGTGAGCCAAGAGATTCTTCACCAAATTCATCTAATCACCAAAATCTATCCATTAAATCCTTTCAGCCGTCACCACAACAATTCAAATCACGTTTTTTTCATCCTATCATATCACCTTTCATCATCTCCATCAATCCTTCAGTTTTTTTGTCTCACAGAGACCTTTGCCACGTATCTCAGGAAATACTCGATCAAATCCGCTCAAAACTCATAACCGAGTTTCTCACACTCCAATCTATCTGCTGCTCAAATTTCATTCGATTCCGAGTTCTCTAGCCCCGATTTTCAGAGTCCTTTCCTAGGGAGAATCACATCAACAGTGCACCTTGGCCTCCATCGTGGAAATGAGGGTGTATCTCCTTGATAGTGCATCAACCACAACTTTTTCTTTTCCCTTGATTGGCCCCTTAACTATTTTAGTGTCTCATAGTCCGTATGTACAAACAAAATCCTTGGCCTAAAGGTAGAATTGCCAAGGCTCCAACAAATAGACCAATTCATAAAGCTCATTATCATAGGTTGAGTAGTTGAGTGTGGCTCCGCTTAATGTTTTTCTAATGAATACCATGGGTCTTCGTCCTTGAGTTAGCACATCTCCAATACCTATATCTGAAGTATCACACTCAACCTAAAAGGTTATATCAAAATTGGCAAAATCAATACTAGAGCTTATGTTAGGTGATCCTTTAGTTCTCAAAGGCGGACTCTTGAGCCGATTTCTAATAGAAGGCTACATCCTTCTAGATGACGGTGGTGAGTGATGCGGCTATGGTGCTAAAGGCCGTGAAAGCTACGAAAATTTCCGATGGTGGTTGGTGTTGTCCATTCTTGGATCGTCTTTATCTTCTCTTCACTGATTCTTAACCTATAGAGAACAAAACAAAACCTAAAAACACTACTTCGTTAATGAAAAATGTGCACTTCTTGAGATTGGCAAATTAGGTCTTCCTTGCGGAGAGTGTTTAATACCATCTCAAGGTGTTTCACATGTTTGAAATTGCTTTTACTATAGATAAGAATGTCATCAAAACAATCAATCACAAAGTTAAAGATAAAGGAACGCAAAACATAGTTCATAAGCCTCATGAAGGTGCTAGGTAAATTTGTAAGTCCATATGGCATGACAATCCATACATACAGTTCTTGCTTGGTCTTCAAGGTGGTTTTCCATTTGTCACCCTTCTTATTAACTTGATGGTGTCCACTCTTGAGGTCTATCTTAAAGAAGATGGATGTTCCACTAAGCTAATCATTCATGTCGTCTGATCTCGAAATGGGGTGATGATACTTAACTGTGATGTTGCTGACGGCTCGGTAATCCACACACATCCTCCAAGAAACATCCTTCTTATGTACCAAGAGTACAAAAACATCGCATGGACTTCAACTTTCTCTAATGTAATCCTTGTCCACTAAATCTCAGACTTGTTTCTCTAGTTCTCTGGCTTTATTCGGGCTCATGCGATAGGTTGGCTTGTTGGGTAGAGGCGCTCCAAGAACCAAGTCAATATAGTACTCGATTCCTTGGATAGGTGGTAATCCTGCTGGAATTTCTTCTCAAAAGACATCTTGAAGCTTGTCCAAAAGAGAAGAAATCTCCATGGGGAGTTTGATCTCACTAATACCTACAACTAAACACACCTTAAAGACTATGAGTAGCACTTGCTCTTGATCGATAATAACATTAGACTCTGTATGTGAGGAAACATAAAAGTTGGAACATTTAGATTGGTTTTCTTAGATTATTTGGCTTGGATCTCACATACTTGGATTGGTGTCAAAAGAGCAAGTATGTACTTGATATTGTCATGTACCAGCGTGTAAAGATTGGTCTGGCCATCATGTTGTAATTTTTGGTCAAATTGCCAAGGTCGGACCAAAAGTATATGACTAGCTTGCATATGAACCACATCACATATCATTTAATCGTGGTATCAGCCAATGCTGAAGGGTACAATGACTTGTTTGTTCACACTCACTTCAGATTTCTCATTCAGCCAACGGAGCTTGTACGGATGCGGGTGCTTGGTCTTAGAAAGACTCAGATTCTCAACCATGTACGTGCTTAAAATGTTAGTATAAGATACTCCACCAATGATTGAATTACATACCTTATTTTTGACGGTGCAATGAGTGAGAAAGATATTCTCCCATTGAATCAATTCTTCGGTGTCAACAATGGTGCTAAGTATCTAGCAGATGACTAGGGAGCTTCCATAGCCCATATACTCTATTTCCATAGTTGGCTCAGCTGGTTCCTCTTTTGGTTTGTCTTGTGACTCATATACGCTGTAGGCCGCGAGTATCGTGACTCGCTTGTTAGGACAATCTCTTGCCATATGAATATGACTTTGGCACCTGAAACAAGTAATATCACGAGTACATGATGAATCAATAGTCTTTGGTACCTCAATAGGTTTGGTTGAATTTGTTGTCGGCTTCTTCAACAGAGATTCAATCTTAATCTTCTTTGGTTCGGCTTTTGCTCCCTTTGGTGCGGTCCAAGTAGGCTTGGGTCGGCTAGAAGTCTTTTGTTTGATGTGTTGATTAGCTTGAATGGCTAGGTGCAAGACTTCATGGAGATCATGGTACGAGTTTCTTTCCACTTTGGTCGTGATTCGTTCATTTAATCCGTCAATCAGTTGAACCCTTAGGGCTTCTTCAGAGTCTTCAACTTCAAGGCAGTTCTTCAATAGCTCAACTCGTCAAAATACTCTTCAACGCTTTTGGAATCTTGGTTGAGTTTCTGGAACTGCTTATGTAGCTCACAGTGGTAGTAAGTTGTGATGGTGGATGCCTCAGTGGTGAGGGCTTCAAATATGAATCCACAAACTCGACATTGGTGAGTCTGAATCGATGAAGTCTGAAAATGGCGGAAATCGTTAAAGAAGAACCACAAAGAGGGTGATGATTCCTTTGATAATCTCAGATCCGTTGAAGTTTGGAATCCTTACAAGGTTAAAATCATCTCTCGTCTCTAATCATCAAAGAAGACTGGCGACTATTTTTTTCAATAAAAAAAAGTTTGTTCTTTATTAATCAAAAGATGAGTGAAACAAATGTCGAAAAAGAACCTTATATAGGGTCTAACGGCTGGGGGCCTTCTAGGGCAAAACTCGATGACAACAAAGTGTCGACATGAAATAAAAAAGGAAATGAGTGACACAATACTCTTAGCAAAACGGAAACGCAATAAAGATTCTAACGGGTCCAATTATGGCAAGTATGTGGACCACATGGTTCGACCATTACACTTGTCTCTTTGAACCAAACGAACCTAAGCATAAGACTTAGACAATTAGATGTTGTCGGATGAACCTGCAAAGACAAAAATAGTAAAACACAAACGTACATGGGTCAAGTCGGTGGTCGAAGAAATGCTTCATGCAGTCGAGGCAGAGCTTTCCGTGGTACGCATTATGGTCGAGACAGAGCTTCTCGTGATATATAATGTGGTCGAGATAGAGTTTCCTGCGTTGTGTCCGGTGTAAACCTCGTTCATTCGTTGAAGATTGAGTTGCGATAAATTCATCTCGGATATGGGTTCGATTAGGTGGAGTAAAGTGTCGGTATGTATGACTAAAATGTGTTGGATAGTTTCGGTGATCAAAAGATTAATGGTCAATGGACTCATCATGAAAAGTGCTATGAATCTTTGGAACTGCCTATTATTCATTATAAACTGATTCGCTATCATTTCAATATTAATTAAGCTAAGCGGGGGGACTCGATCCCAGGATATGCAAATATGCATGCCTCTTGTGAACTTACCACTTGCCACTAGGCTAAATGCCACTTACATCAAAATTTGATTTTTTAGAAATTCAAATTTTAAAACTTTTATGTAAGATATAACAAAATTTTAGAAAATTTCTAGGTTGGAAAGAAAAGTCTCATATATGTTTTATTTATTATTTTTTGAATTTCTTATCCGGAGATATCTATGTTTTTCGTCGGCTATATGAATTCGCTTGCTATCCTCATTTTACAAATTTACGATGAAATTTTAAAATCTGACAGAAAAAAAAAATATATATATATATATATATATATATATATATATAATTGGTTGTTAGCTTCAGCTTCAGCTTCGTTTGCTCTCTCTCGTTCTTAAGCGCCTAACTCCACTTTTCGGATGAAAGTGGAACACACGCGCTGATTCTGAGCGTGAGTTTAAAATTAAACACGGACGCAAAAATTAATAGAATTTATAAAAGTAATTTTTAAGTAAGGACTTAAAAATAAACAGCTGTTTGGGACCCATCTAAGACGAATCTCACCGTCAATCACGTGTTTCATCACTCCATCGGCTGCCACGTGTCATCATCTTCTCCAATCATAGGCTTCTCTCCTCCCGCCAATTAGAAAAACAATTAAACCGCTAATTTTTATTTTATTTTTCTCGGTTCAGCAATTAGAATACTATTGAGCAGCATTTACGTGTCACCGGAAGTGGATATATAATTGGAAACAGAAAAAAAGTAAAATTGAAAAAAAAAATTGCTCCGTGAGTCTTCTTTGTTTTTGACAGTTGTCACAAATTTTAACTTTTTTATAAATACCATCATGCATCATATGCAATTGGTAAATGCATTTATAAAATATAACTAGATTTGAATGGCACGTTGCTTCCACTTAATCATTTGATAATGATACATGAACCATAAATCATATGGCATTTTTAGTGATTGATTCGATGCCTTCACCGAACAAGGGATTTATATTGGTCTACTATGTTCCAATAGATTAATGAGAATGTCTTAAGCATTTGTTTTGAGAATGTCTTAAGCATTTTTTTGCTATGTCTAATATCAGTTATATATGTTGATACATGGTATTTACGGAAGAAAAACTATTATTAGTTGGATCAATAAGATGTGATCTATAACTCAAACTCTATACATCTCAATTTTTTAAACTTATATATAATAGACTAGAATCAAACTTTATATATTTAAATTATTTATATAAGTACCAGACCGATAAAGATTCGGAACACTTAGGAAATTTTATAATAGTTTTATTTTCTGTTAAGATAGGTAGAGTTTTATGTAACTAAATATAGTTGGTACAAACTCCATAAGAGATTTGAAACTAATCAATAAAAGTCTACATAAGTTTGAATTATAACGCACTAAATAATCCCTTATAAATAAACTATTGTTTAATTTTTAGAAATATAAGATAACATATGAAAGGAATAATCATAGTTTCCTTTTGAGGCTCGGATGGACCATATAGTCTTTGTTGTTCACTTGTTACATCACTTAATTTGGTCCTTCTTTTTGCTTACTTCTCTTCTTTCATCTATCGTTCTATTAATTAATTAATTAATTAATTAATTTATTTATTTATCTGTTCATGTCTGTCTCACAATTATTTTATTGCCAAAGCTGTCCACCAATCGTATTGTCTTTTCGATTAGTTTCTCTTTTACAAAATAAAAATGATTTAATTTGTAAGATAACTGCGAATAATATTTT
Source organism: Lepidium sativum (assembly GCA_023374145.1). Taxonomy (NCBI): domain Eukaryota; kingdom Viridiplantae; phylum Streptophyta; class Magnoliopsida; order Brassicales; family Brassicaceae; genus Lepidium; species Lepidium sativum. The sequence goes on along the minus strand of JAKUCM010008750.1, from coordinate 2,717 downwards.
TGAAAAGACGAGATGCTTATTTCTTTTCCCATTCATATTCATGATTTTTTTTTTTAATTCATCTTCAGAGTTTAAGTTGGTTGTTATCTAAATGGTTGTATTTGATGGTAAATATTTACCTAAATATTCATTCAAATTTAGACTTTCTGTGGTACTTATTTAAAAAAATAAACTAATAAATAAAAGTGTCAAAGGAGTTAGTCCGCATTCATTTAGGTTGTCCATGACAAATATATATTTTTTAAATTATAACGGATTGGTCTGTTAGAACCGGGTCATAAAACAATGTCTAGACACGCCCCTCTAAATTTAACGAATAATTGAGTTGGTCCACAAACTTTTGATATTTTAATTTTGAATTTATTTGTTTAAAAATATTTATAATAATGATATTAAACTTAAATAACTTGTCGTTGTCAAAAAAAAAAAAACTTAAATAACTAAAAAACTTAGAAAAGTTTGAAGAAATATACACATATATTAATAATCTAATATATATTGACACTAAACATATATGAAAACTTTGTTTTATTATAAATAAAATAACAATTAAATTTGGTATAAAATTAAATAAAATGTTAAAAAAGAGATTATTTTATAGCCTATTTTTTCATAGAATTGCTATATTAAATTACAAAAAAAAACTATTGAAATTTTTTAAATAATATTTGTATCATATTTAACAGTATATTAAATTTTGATTTCTTATTGCGACTGAAAATAAATGTTGAAGTCTATTTTTGTGGAAATATTATTTAAAAAATATTTTGATTAGTTTTAAAATAAAGTTTTGAGAATATAAAATAATCAAAAACTATGTTATAAGGATGAAAACCTAAGTTTTAATAAACTATGTATAATTTTTTTATTTATTTAACATATACCTTGCGGGTTTGATCCGCAAAACCACGGATAAAAATCGTTAAACCTGTTATTTATAACGGATTTGTGCGTGAAGCCTATTTTTTAAACAAACTAAAAATATATGTCCAAATCTATCCTACTATAAATTGAATTAGGTGAAGCTTGCCGACATGTGACCTGCTTGACATCCCTAATAACAATTGAATTCTTTTGTCTATTATTACAAATATAGAAAAACGCTAAAAGCTTAGAATCGTTTGGTTGGAAAGACAAAAAAGAGAGAGTTCCGGAACAAATCGTGAAGTCGTTAGTTGGGTGTGGAAGGCGTAAATGGGAAGCTGAAAAGAGATTCGTTACATTTCAACAAAACCATTACATTACCGGTCCGACCAGATCACGTCACCCACCCTCAACATTCGGGTCGAATCTTATCCAACCCATATTAAACTTACATTACATATCAGGTTTTGTTAGATTTCTTTTGTGGCCATTTTTGTTTATTAAAGATTTATAATTACATACTGTATGTAGTACCATTACTATAATTTTAAACCAGAAAACCTTTTTTGACGTCTCAGCTGACTACTAATACTATTTCTGAACTCAAGTGTTTCTTCACAATCCCACCCCAATTTGATGACAGTCTTTGATTTTTAACCCCTTACTTTTCGATTTGCATGTTAACCCGACGATGATTTTGACCAAGTCGTCCTGATACATGAAGGACTTGAGTCGAAAATTTCAATAATAACCTAAATTTATAATGTTATATAATGTCTTGCCCCAAATATAATTTGACAAAAATTGATAAGTTTAAATTTTATCTTGCTTTATTCGGAATGATACATTAAGTTTTGTCAATCTAATAATTGATCATTGACCCAAAAAACTACATAACTACCGTTGATATAAATATTGATATTTATTAAACATTTAAGAACATTACATATATGTTTTTCTTGCCAATTAAAAAGATATCCTAATATGACCCTAAAAAAATTATCCTAAAATATTTAATAAAGTGATTATATGTCTCTACAACTTTTCTCACATGAGTTTAATTCTACGAAATTGTGTTATCATGTACACTATTATTTGGTAGGATAAAAATTTATATTATAGATCATAACTTGTCGATCACATACTTGATAGAAAATAAAGTAACTCTATGAAAATTTCAAACATGATTGTTATTTGAAGTAAACTATTTTATGTGAACTAATACATAAATCAATAAGTTGTTTATTTTTATGGAATTTTTTTTTCTTTTACATTTGCAGTAAAAATATGATGATTTACTAAAATGATTCATAAAATATATTAAATTACTAAAATGGTGTGTGATAAATTACAATTAAAATAGTGTTCAAAAAATTTTAAATACATATTTACCTTTTTTAGTTTGAAAAGAAACTTAATTACGAAAATGTCATTAATGAAAATTGTCATATCAGATTTTTGCGCGATATAAAGTGTACCAAACTAAAGTGTAGTAGACTTTAAATGAAATGATAGACTTATAAATTATGTGTGGTAGAGTTGACAAGATAGTTTGGTAGACTTTCGATGCTAGATTTCTGGTTGAAATATATACCATGGTAGACTTATCATTGATGCTTAGTAGACTTTGTAGTCCTTCATGGTAGACTTTGGTAAATGCAACCAACCTTTCATGGTAAATTATAAACCATCGATTTAAAGAAGCAATTTCTATGCGTAGTAGACTATCAATCGAAGTGCGGTATACTTCGTAGACCTCCATGGTAGACTTTGGTAAACATAACCAACCCTTCATGGTATAATTAAAACATCGATTTGAGGAAGCAACTTTTGTGCGTAGTAGATTATCTTTC
>JAKUCM010008749.1:0-22500 GCA_023374145.1 Lepidium sativum | reverse complement strand
ACTTTCATCGACCGAACAGCCTTAGTGGGGTAATAATCGAGATCAGTCGAGGGAAAATGCGAAACGGACGAGAAAAAATCACGGTGGGTCGAGGAAAACTCGATTCCTCGACCACCGGGTAGTGTTCTGATCGGACTGATGGAATCCTCTCGACCTAAGGCACATCCGCATCGCCCGTCAGTCGATTTTCATCGACCGAACAGCCTTAGTGGGGTAATAATCGAGATCAGTCGAGGGAAAATGCGAAACGGACTTTTGATAAAAGATAGGAACAGCGATATAAAAACCTTTTACTTCAGCAACAGCTTTGATTTCATCAGCTACTAATTCAATTCCCTTTACACCAAAGTCAGCACTCTACAATCCAAAAGCATGTAAGAAACCCCCCCATTGGAGATACTGTGCTTAAAATCCATGATTGGTAACTCCTCAAATTTGGCGACCATATATTCCAAACAATCCGGTATTGTTAAAGACGCTACTAAATGCGGTACATGATTGAACCTGCTGATGTTCGTTCAAAATGCGAAGATCTGCATCAGACAATAAGGTAACTATTCTCATCATCATCAATTCATCATGATCAACTAATGAACTTGGAACAAAACATGTGTTAAAAGTTACAAGGAGCAAAACATGTGTTTAAAACTAGATGGAACTGCGAGACAAGAGAAACACACCCAGAGACTTACAGAGCCAAGAGAAAAATGTAATAGCTCGTGTTATGTATTCTTACAGAAACAAACTTCTCCAAGAGGTCTCCACTCAATCCATCAATTGCAGATTCAAATGCATATAAGGGATTTGCCAATGCGCCAGAGTAACCAGCAGAATGAACTGCCTCCAAGAGAAAACCCATATGATTCTTTGCAAGTTCTCCTATCTCCACTTTCACTTTTCGGAGCTGCCAGTAGAACAAAATGTCAATAAAAAATTGTTCTGCTTAGATTTTGGGCGAGATTAAAGCAACATGACATTATTACCTCTTCATTAACTTCCCAATCCAAGAAAGCAGGGTTTCTTATACTATCAATAAGTACTTCAACCATTTCAGGAACATATGTTTTGAGAGCATCAATTGTGTAACCCATCTGTTTCCCTTACAAGGTGCAGATGGATTCTGTTCAATGTACTCTTGAAAGCCATCCTTTCAAGCAGGTGTGCCGCTCCACGGGAATAAGGTGTCTCGTAAACAGAACCGCAATCAACATATAAACCATCGGAGGATGCTGGATTCTGAACAAAATTCCACAAAACATAAATATGCTGAAAACCACTCCGCATTTCTAATAGTTTCAAGGAGAAGAATGATGTTGGAATATATATAAAAAAAGATCTTACCGTAGATATCTCAGAGGCTATCTTCAGACCATTAGGTAGAGTAGTGGTCTTAAGTTTGCTAGGCTCAACATGATCAGCGAGTGGTGGCAGGGAGTTACCAGTCAAGGGAATGTTCATCGAAGGAAACGAACTAGAGGAGCCTCCACTTAGCCAGCTGGCAAAACCCGGTGTCGCAGGAGAACTTGTTGCAACAGCACTAGAACTCGCATAGCGAGAAGCTCGAAAACTGCGGCTAAGACCAGCCCTGTCACAGAAAACACAAATTCTATGCATTGTTAAGCTCTTTGTCTCCGATCAAGGAAATGTAATCATCCTCATCCGCCTCTGTCTACTCAATTGGACAAGAACCGGCTAACTAATTACAAAAATAGCTACTTTCCTCAAAATGTGAGAAGAGAAACCACAACCCGGTTAAGAAATTCAACAGCCAGAGAGTCGCAATTAACATTGTAAATGGCATGAGACGTATTGTTACCAGCTGCTATAAAACGAAAAGCGATAAAATTGAATATAGAGCAATAAAGGACCCTATAATTCATAACCAAAAATACAGAGTCATACAAATTGTTCACTACTTGTATAGATTTTAAACGTTTTGTCTTTAGATAAAAAACATAAGTGTAGCTAGGGCATTGACCTTAAGGGCCTTGGGTCGTGAAGCTGCCGTGCGGGACATAGCGACTGCAAAACTCCAGATCGATCAGATGTAAAACTCCAGAGAGAGGCAGCGTCGGAGCTGAATACAGGTGAGAGAGACAAGGGAGAAGCGAACGATAAGAGGCTTTTTCTTCTGCATGTTTATTGGATCGTGCAAATGTTTCTGGCTACGTTGACGGGATCTTATTATTTCGGCCATATTTGTGTATGTAGAAGAAAATACCCATGAAACGTGAGAGTCGTGTGTGTGACCATAATACTTTTTCATAAAATTAGAAAATAACATAGCAATTTACTACTTCTGACTATTATAAGTATAATTAGTTAATGTATAAAACAATTTTTAAAAAAAGTTCTGTCAATTTTTTAAAAATTTTATGCATCTTTTTACTATATATTTGTTGTATATGTTGATCACATAAATAAAATCTGTATTTTTTCTGTCACAAACATCCTGGTACTATTTCGTTTTTATTAACATTGAAGCATAACTAATCAATTCATTAGAATAATTTATTAAGATAATAGAATTTAAATTTTAAATATATAAGTGCGTCTTTATTTAATAAATGTCACCTGCCTTTGTACTATCCTTAGAGCTTACTAAGGTTCTTAACATTACTAAAATGAAAAAAGTACAAAAATATATGAGAGAAGAATAGAAAAAAATTCTTAAAAGAGAGTTATTAGAAATGAATTCTTAACACATGTTTGGACAATTTATTTAAAATTTTTAAAATTTAAAGAAAAAGTAAATTATTATAAGAAATATTATTGATTTATTGTTTAGAAACTTAAATTAAGAAACTCAATATTAGAGGTGATCTTAGAGCATCTGTATTAAGGGTTTAGAAGGGATTCTTGGGCTCAGGTTCTTAGACATTTTTAATTAAAAACAAAAAATCAAATAGTGAAGAGAGGTTCGCCATGGAAAGACGGTCGGAGACAGATTCGCCACGTGGCGAATCCTGATTGGTTATTTTGTTTTTTTTTTAATTTTATTTTTTATTTTTAAAAAAACTTTGATGCAGATGGTCTTATATTAATAAAACAGGAGTAACTTTTTTAAGAACTGGTATTTCTATTTTTAATGACACCTTTCAAAGTTTTCAAAAATGCTTTTTATTTCTTATGTTTTACTTTGTGCATGTCTCTCCTTCAGAGATGCTCACCGTGTCCTTTCAGGTACAATTAAATTATTCCAGTGACTATTTGTGATCATTATCCTCATTCGACATATATATATAGATACACTAAGTTTGGTTATATTGATTCATTGTTTTATCAAATTTGAGAAACAAGCATAAATGCACATAGATAAATTGAGTCTTTAAATTGTCAGATTTTTGCTCGATTTTGAAGGCTCATGGATTTCCGAACGAAGCAGTTATTCCTGATGTGATAAAGGCCTTACATGTAATATATTTTGCTTTCATATCTCTCCTTGAACTAGCAAATCTATGTGAATGATTCTGTTTCTTGGATATCCCGTTTAATTATTTTATTACATGAAATTCATTCTCTGTAATCTTTTCGACAACTAACTTTAGAGCAAAAAAAGAGTGAATAAAACCAGTAAGTCAATTTTGTTTGTTATTTTAGGAAATTAATGGAGTTTCCAACTTAAAGATTGAGGTTTCCGAAGATGTTGTTGTCATCGAGGTATGTTTACATTCCACATTCTCTTTATATGCATGAAAAATGTACACGCAGAAGCGCATATATGTGTATACGACATATCTAAGGATAGATTTTGAATCAATTTTGAACCTTGGAAAGTGATGGCCTTTATAGAAGATTGTTATCTTACGGCTGGAAAAAATTCATAACAACATTATATGTTTGATTTTTGCATCAGACAATTGAGTTGTGCTTATGTTTATCTTCAATGTGTGTTGTCTGTGTGAAGCTTTTAAATCAAACGATGATTCCAACGACATGAGTAGCATCAAACTTGGTGGAGACTATACAAGGAGGTGGATTTAAATCACAGACTTTGAATTTGAGCTTTGAAGATGAAGATGAGGTTTTATCTAATTAAAACAACCGTCTATTTCATTTTGTGATTGAAAGAAAAACATTATGTTTAATTTGGATGTTACTTTCTTCACATGAAATCAATGTGGTAAATTACAAAAACAAGTTGATATTGCTGTTTCTGAATCAAATGAGTGTTAGGCCTTATCGCATCTATGTTATTGATTTGGAAACATAATCTTTTTTTTTTCTTTCTTTCAAAACAATTTTTTTTTTCAAAAAAACCATTCCTCGTTATTTAACCCGTGCATAACACCTTAATACTAGTATATTATAATAATGAAGTACAATGGCAAGAACATACGTTTTCTCATTGCCAATATTACAATACAAATACAAATCTTAATCGTAAAGCAACATAAAGATAATAAACATAGAAAATCTAGCAGAGTAATCTCACGCATAAAGGCTAAAGGATAGAAGATAACTATACGTTCTTGAATCGGTAAAGATTTGAGAAATCATCTAAGTTCAAATTTTATAGGAGGCGATAGAACTTAAGAATATGTGAATTAGGTGGTTGAATTATCTTATTAGAATGATGCTTACAAAGTATATATACGAATACATGTAAATCTAGATGTATAATTGTATTTATAAACATATCATTTTCTTATGTGTTTTATACGCCCCTGAAGATGAAGGCACTCTAATTACTCCAATCTTGAGAAATAACCCTACAAACCAAGGCCGAAGAAGAGGTTGGTGAAAGGATCCGCTAGCTGATCTTTGGTTGATACATGAGCAACCGTAGTGCACATGTCCGAATGTTGTCATGAACAAAATGGTAGTCAAGAGCAATATGTTTCATCCTTGAGTAAAACACTGAATTGGCACAAAGATAAGTTGCTCTAATGTTATCACAATATATGACTGGCGTGTTTGCTATTGGTACTGTAATCTTCAATTTTGTGAGCAGAGAACATATCCAAGGCGAAGTTCTGAAACGGTGTTTGCTATTACCTTATTATATTCAGCTTACATCGAGGACTGAACTACTCTATTTTATTTCTTTGATGACCATGAAATTAGAATGCTTCCAAGGTAGATAATGTAAGCATTAATGGAGAAAGAAATCTTCTAAGTCCCCTTCGCAGTCTGCATATGAATATCCAAGGATAATAGGTTTTGTATTGGCACGAATACAAAAGTATATGCAACTAAATTTTGAAAACCAAGGTGAACTAAACATGTCCTTAGACGACATACATGATGAGGTCTGTCTCTATCAATGGAATGAGGGGGTTATGATATGCACTCAGTCGTACTTGAATTAGTGTCACAACATGCAAAATTGCATGACCTCGTACTGAAATTGGGAGTCTTGTTCTCATCATTAACGGTCTAACAATAATTTGTAATTGTTTGATCAAAGACTCAACCATGCATTTCCGTGTGTGGAAATGTGAGAATGGATGTTCAAAATCTATTTCCAATGAGATACAATAATCATTGAAAGCTTGTGAAGTGAACTCACCAACGTTATCAAGCATTACCTTCTTTATTGTATAATCAGGAAATTGTGTCCTCAACCTGATTATTTTGACAATGAATTTTGCGAAAGCCATATTTCATGTGCTCAATAGACATACATGTGACTATCTACTAGATGCGTCAATTAATACCATAAAATATCAAAATGACCCGCATTGTGGATAGGTAGGTCCACATACGTCACTATGTATTCTTTCTAAGAATACCGGAGATTTATTCCCAACTTTGGGTGGTGATGGCCGAGTTATTAGTTTTTCAAGAGAACAAGCATTACTTGGAAATTCTTTCGCTTGAAAAATCTTCTGGTTTTTCAGTGAATGGCCATTTGTATTTTCCATAATCTTTCAGATTATGACTGAATAAGGGTGCCTTAAACGTTCATGCCTCATTTTTAAGGTACATGTAAACTTCAGATTTACTGTAATATAAGATTCAATCATGTTTATTTTTGTGAAATATAGTCTGCATGATAGAACTCACAGCTTTTCCAATATACATTTCTTTCCCAAATTGACTGATGTAATGCAAAAATATTCAACACCATTTTTATTTATGGTTTCTATGTGATATCCTATTCTACGGATATCTTTGAAACTCAACAAATTTCTATAGGATTTGGGGGAGTAAAATGTATTATCTATCTCAAGTTTTGTTCCCCTTGGCATTGAAAAACAATCTCTTCCAGAGCCGATAATAATTTTTGCATTACTAGATATAGTTTTTACGTTTTCGGCGGAGTTTTTCATTTTAGGGTAAAGAAATAATTTATAGCTTTAAGTATTGTGTACATTGTAACACTATTTGCCAAATATATATATATATCTCCATCCTTGTTTTCAAATTTCAACATTTCTGATTTGAAAATATTCATAAAAGATGCATTAATATAATAAAAACAAACTTTATATTACAACGCAAACTATTTTACAAAACACAAACAAGACAGAAACAACATAATATAGTCATAACTATTTATACATTATGTCATACTTTTTTTTTTTATTCAGGTTGATTTTAATCTTTTTGGTTCTCGTTAATATCGATAGAATCAACAACGAAATCAGCCACATCGAAATATGTATCATTATTTTTACCATCAAAGGACGGCTCGACTTCACGATGAAAAAAGGTCCAACTTCATTATTAAAAGAAGGTCTAGCGTTGCCATAATGGAAGTTAATTAATTTTTTTTGTGACTCTTGGTGTAAATCGGAAAAATACTTTGGCGTACGACATGTACACGACCAATGCCATTTCATGCCACATTTATAACAATTTCCTCATGTTTTTTCTCCAACTTCCTTTCCTTTTGACCTTTTATTATTTCTCTCATTGTTGAAATTCTTGGGATGAAACTTTCTTCCTTGTTTACGCCCATATCCTCTTTTTCCACGACCACAATTATTACCTCGACTGCGTCTACGTCCATAATTATTATAATTTGATGATGAACTTGTGGGAATGATGCTTTTCCAATAGGACATGACTGATGGTTTAGTGTTACAAGTTCATTGTTCTGTTCCTCTACAAGAAGAACTTGCATTAATTCTGAATACTTCTTCTATCCAGTAGCATGATATTGTTGTTGCAGAACTACATTTTCAGGATTGAATGTTTAGAGAGTTTTTTAGATCATATTATAATCACTTATCTTCTCTTCACGTAACATTATCTTGGAAGTAATTCCGAATAGTTCAAAATTACATTCACTTACACTTTTGTAATCCTGAAATCGGAGGTCAACCACTTATGTTTGGCTTTCGGTAAGATCACATATTTATGGTTATCAAACCTATCTTTGAGTATTGCCAAAAATATGCAAGATTTTCTTTTGTTGTATGCTCATATTTTAAACCACCGTGGATATGGTGAACCAAAAATATCATAGTATTAGCTTTTTGCTCTTCTGAAGTCGTTTTCAAGTTATCAATGATATCAAAGAGTTTTTTCCATTTTAGATGCAACCTTGCTGCAACTGCCCATCTCATATATTTATTTCCAGATATATTAAGGATAATGATTTCATATTTAGCCAAATTTGATATAATTACTACATAGTAATCATAAATTTTATTATTTAATTTTAAATATTTAACTTAATATAATTAATATATAATATATAATATAAAATAACGTATTATTTAAACATATAAAAATGAAACACACATGTGATTACAAAGAGATAGATATGAAGACATATATAACAATACAATGACGGTAAAGTGAACGTAAAATATATAAAATATTATAGATATTTTTTATATAGTTAATTATTATACCTATGTATTTGTAATAATTAGAGTTATTTTTTTGGTTAAGATGATGGGAAGTGTATCACATGATGAATGGTGAGTAGTGAATTGTAACTGTTTTTGTGATTCACGTGGACAACGAGTTCTAACGACTTCCTGATTTTAGTTGGAGAGAGAGAAGAATGGTCGTAAGATTTAAGTCATGGGCCATATGCATCTATTGAGTCTCTTATTTTTTCATCTTTTAGATACCAAAAAAAAGATATGACCAAAAAAAGAAAAATACGAAAAACAAGTTTATGAAAAGACAACTTCTTAATGTATAAAGGTAAAAAAATAGAAATAAAATAAAAAGTAATCGATGGATTTTTATTTATTTACATGAAGTTAATTTTTTTTTGCTTAATTATCATATTATTCATACTTATGCAGTACAAATATAATTAACAAGCTAGTTTAAAATATCCTATGAAAAACTATAACCAAATTCATGTTTTATAGTACTTTTGGATTTATAGGGACATGCATTTTTATCATACAAAAGACATGTTTAAGAGTATAATTGTGAATGAAAAACTGTGTTCAGTTGTTTTTGGATGCATTCCTAAGTGGCCAAAGTTTAAGTCCTCATGTATCACGAGTTAATTAGTTCTGCGCACTTTACAAAAGATAAGGAGAAAAAATGATTAACATTAAATTTAAATTATTACAAAAACCTAAGAAAGAATGTTATTATTCAAGAGCGATTATGTTTCAAGAATTTAACTGTAATCTAAGAAACATGTTCGGTATTACATTTTGTATTGTAAACATTCCTAACCAATCAAAATTTGCCAATCCTCGTGGAGCACGAGTTGTCTATTAAATAATTAAATTTAAGAGCCTCACCAAAAAAAAAGTGGTTAAATTTGAACAAATGACAAAAGGTTAATGTAGTGTTTTATATACACCCAAAATTCCAAACACTCATTAATTCAAATCTACATCTCTATTTCTCACACTCAAAGGTCATACTTCTCTCTTCCCTCTTACTCCTTAATTTTTTCCTTTAAGAAATCTTTTCTAGTTATTATTTTATTTGTAGTGAGAATATGATAGTATTTAATAAATCACTGTTAAAGTGAAAGTATTTCAGTCCTAGTGGATCATGATTGTCCTTTTTCTCAGTCACCTAATCTGACCGGTAAGGAAAAAATAATTGAGCAGTGTCTGCAATCATGGTTCTTCTATGGTTTCTATATGTATATACACAGCTTCTAATATGAACATGAAACTTTAGGTTGAGAAGAAAAATGGCGTCAAAGTTGGCAGCACAAGGTGGTCGTGGAGGAGAAGAATGGGACGATGGTGGTGCTTACGAGAACGTGAAGAAAGTGTATGTGGGTCAAGGTGATTCTAGTGTGGTTTACGTCAAGTTTGATTACGAGAAAGACGGCAAAATCGTATCACTTGAACATGGGAAGAAGACACTCCTTGGAACAGAGGAGGTAAAATTGTGTTTTTTTTGGTCATTAAGGAGAATTTTCTTGTTATTAATGATAGATACATGTTTTGTCTAGTTTGTGCTTGATCCGGAAGATCACATAACATCTGTGAAAGTTTACTATGAGAAGATTTTTGGATCACCGGTAGAGGTTGTGACGGCTTTAATCTTCAAGACCTTTAAAGGAATAACTTCTCCGCCTTTTGGATTAACATCTGGACAAGAAGCTGAGCTAGGAGGTGGAAAAATCGTTGGATTTCATGGAAGTTCAAGTGATCTGATTCATTCTCTTGGAGCCTATATACTTCCGCCAACAACTCCGGTGACTCCACCGGTTTCAGGTGCTCCGACCAAATTGGAAGCTCAAGGTGGTAGTGGAGGAGAGCAATGGGACGATGGTGGTGCTTACGACAATGTAAAGAAAGTTTATGTTGGACAAGGTGACTCTGGTGTGGTCTATGTCAAGTTCGATTACGAGAAAGATGGTACGATTGTATCCCTTGAGCATGGGAAGAAGACTCTTCTTGGAACAGAAGAGGTATATATATTCATGAAATTGCTCAATAAGGTAACATTTTTTTGTTTTGTTCCTAATGGAGAAATTGTTGCAGTTTGTGCTTGATCCAGAAGACTATATCACATCTGTGAAAGTTTACTATGAGAAAATATTTGGAGCACCTGTAGAGGTCGTGACGGCTCTAGTCTTCAAGACTTTCAAAGGAATAACTTCTCAGCCTTTTGGTTTAACCTCTGGACAAGAAGCTGAGCTAGGAGGTGGCAAAATTGTTGGGTTCCATGGAAGTTCAAGCGATCTGATTCATTCTCTAGGAGTTTATGTTGTTCCTACCTCCACACCATTGACTCCTTCTAACAGTCTTCCGGCACAAGGCGGAGATGCTGGAACAGCTTGGGATGATGGTGCTCACGATGGTGTGAAGAAGATATATGTTGGACAAGGTGACTCTTCTGTGACGTTTTTCAAGGCTGACTATGTAAATGCTTCAAAGCCTGTCCTTGGAAGCGATCATGGGAAGAAATCAATGCTTGGAACAGAGAATGTTAGTTTCTTCTTTCATTTGTCAATTCAGTTTAAAATTACAAAACCTAAAGTCTTGAATTTTGAATTGGTTGCAAAAATGTGCAGTTTGTGCTCGAAGAAGGTGAATATATCACCTCTGTGACGGGATACTATGACAAGATTTTCGGGATAGATGCACCTGCGATTGTCTCTGTTAAATTCAAGACAAACAAGAGAGTGTCTAGCCCATATGGACTCGAGGCAGGAACTGAATTCGTGCTGGAGAAGAAAGACCACAAAATCGTTGGGTTCCATGGACAAGCTGGTGAATTTCTTTACAAACTTGGAGTCCATGTTGCGCCCATAGCCAACTAATGAGGAATCAATCTCATATTGATGGTATTATCGAATAAGGCGATCTTGTCTGTCTATGGTGTCTTATGGTTTAATGTTGTATTGAGTTTGTGTGGAGGGAATGTATGTTTGTCTCATACACTATCTAAACAAAGGAGCTTTCTTCATTGTGTTAAAAGGGTTTCTCTCCAATGCTAACTATATACTAATTCAAGGAAAATGCTTTGAACAAACTTCCTTTACTAAAATGGATCACAAATCCATCAAAATACAGAACAACAACACCGAGAGAAGATTTGAAACATAAACCAATAGAGTAGAATCAGCTTATTCAAAGTTTGTAGACCATCAAGAGAGAGACCACAAGTGAAGTGCTAAATATATACTCAAGTAACTAACGAAACACTTTGAACCAAACTTCCTTTATTAAATTGGAATAGAAGTTACATGAAAAATAAAACAACACTGAGAGAAGACTGGGAACACTGAAGCAGTGAACAGATAAAACTAGTAAAACAAGAATCAGCTTATTGTCAAAAGATTGCAGACCATCATCAAACGATTCTCAAGATCTTTATAATCATTTGGATATGGGAAGGACATGGACTCCAACATTGTGAAGGAGATCACTAACTCTTCCATGGAAGCCAACAATCTTGTAGCCTTCCTTCTTGAGTACAAAGGGTGTGCCAGCTTCAATTCCAAAGGGACCAGATGATTGCTTATTAGTCTTGAACCTAAGCATAGTTATGACCGCGGAATCACTCCCATAGATTTTGTCAAAGGTTCCTTCAACTGCCGTGATGTACTCACTTGGATAATCAAGCACCAACTGCAATAAAAGAAACCAAAAAACACAACAAAATTCAAATTAGTTCATAAGAAAAGAAAAACCCATCTGGTCAAAAAAGCTAAAAGAGAAACCATGTACCTCTTCAAATCCAAGCAGTGTGGGTTTTCCATGTTCATTTCCTACTACAACCTGAGATCCTTTGTCATACACAAACTTGACTGCTCCAATACCATCTTGGGATTGCCCTACAGACACTTTTCTTACACCGTCCAAAGCACCGTCATCCCATAAAGTTCCTCCGTTACTACCATATCCTTCTAGCTTCTGGGATTGTGTTGCAGGTTCCAGAGGGATCATGCCTAATGGAGCTAAATAAACTCCAATAGCATGAATATTATCATCAGCTCGTCCATGGAACCCAGTAATCTTGTAACCTACCTCTTGGAACTTAAAAGGCGTGGTACTTTCAAGCCCAAACGGTCCAGCTATTCTATTCTTACTAGTCTTGAAAAGAAGCATAGTCACTAGAGGACCATCAGTCCCATAGATTTTGTCGTAAGTTCCTTCCATGGATGTTATGTATTCATCTGAATCAAGCTCAAACTGCACAGAGAAATTGTATATAATGAATATTGACACTAGTTGCAAAAGAAACCAATAAATCTGTTGTATTTGACGTACCTCTTCATATCCAAGCATTGTGGGTTTTCCATGTTCGGTTCCAATAATCACCTGAGAACCATTTTTGTATTCAAACTTGACAGCTCCTACACCATCTTGGCTTTGTCCTACATAAACTTTTTTAACATTTTCGTAGTGACCATCGTCCCAAACAGTTCCTGAATCACCACCTTTAGCTTCCAGCTTCTTAGCAGGTTCTGAAGGTTTGGTGGATGATTTTGGAACGAAATAAGCTCCAATTGAATTGAGATAGTTGCTAGCGAAACCGTGAAATCCAATGATCTTCTTGTCTTGAACTTGAAGAGTAAATTTAGTATAAGAATTCTCGTAGTCATAGCCGAATGATTCAGAGGTTTTCTGGTTTGTTTTAAATTGGATTCCCAAGATGATATTGAAGGAATCATACCAACCCTCTACGGAAACAAGATACTCTTCAGGATGATTAATCACAAACTGCAACCCAGAGAAGATATTGTTACACAAATGACAAATCGATTGGAGGGAAAATTTTAAACCATTAAAATAAAGTTATAAGCTTTACCTCTTTTGTTGAACCTCTACTCTCTTGACCGTGAAGAACTCCTTGCTTTATCTGTCCGTCTTTCACATAGTCAAACTTGACGAACTGAATACCATCCCCTCCGTTTCTTACGTACATCTTCGACACACCATCGTGATCGGATCCGTCGTCCCATGCGGTTCCTCCTGTGCCACCTTGTGCATCCAATTTTTGAGGGCCTGAACCCGTACCAGTACCCGTGCCGGTTCCACCAGTTCCAGTTTCGGAGCCGGTTCCACCAGTTCCAGTTCCTGTGCCGGTTCTATCAGTTCCCGTTCCGGTGCCAGTTCCGCTAGTTCCAGTTCCTGTGTCGGTTCCACCAGTTCCAGTGCCAGTTCCACCAGTTCCAGTTCCGGTGCCGGTTCCACCAGTTCCTGTGCCGGTTCCATCAGTTCCAGTACCTGTGCCGGTTCCAGTTCCGGTGCCAGTTCCACCAGTTCCAGTTCCTGTACCGGTTCCAGTTCCAGTTCCGGTGCCGGTCCCACCAGTACCAGTTCCTTTGCCGGTTCCACCAGTTCCAGTTCCGGTGCCGGTTCCAGTGCCGGTTCCAGTGCCGGTTCCACCAGTTCCTGTGCCGGTTCCATCAGTTCCAGTACCTGTGCCGGTTCCAGTTCCGGTGCCAGTTCCACCAGTTCCAGTTCCTGTGCCGGTTCCAGTTCCAGTTCCGGTGCCGGTCCCACCAGTACCAGTTCCTTTGCCGGGGATTGGAGCGTAGTGAACGTCTAAGGAGTTGAGAAACTTGCCGCTGGTGCCATGGAAACCAGCGATTTGTTTGTCGGTGGCTTGCGGAGCAGAAATCTGGAAACCGGATTTGTTCCCGTAAGGTCCATAAGTCTTCTTGTTGGTAGTGAAAGTCAACGCCGTTACGACATCTTGCGTGGTTAACGTTTTACCATAAGCAGACAGTGCCGTTATGTACTCGTTAGCTTCCAATGTGAACTGATTGATTGATTATACAGATAAACTTATAACAATGGAAAAATTGTTCCACAAATTACAGAGTAAGACATTTTGTGTTCTTGTACTTTCGACTCTAACCTCAGCAGTTTTTGGGCCAACGGAACCGCGACGCTGGGATTGAAGAGTGGTTCCTTGGTAAGTGACCTGAATTGAGTAGATAATATCATCGTAGGTAAGCTGCACTTTCTTCACCTTAGCGTGTGATCCATCGTCCCAAGACATCGTTCGTATCTTCTGTTATCTATTACCAATAGCAGGAACAAAAGCAAAGTTAATACCAATTCAATTCCAGTTCCAAAGTCATGTCTTTAAAACCGGTCAACAATTAATTCAGCTGGCTAGTGAACTCTCTTAACTACACTTGATGATAACAATAGTATTAAGTACTGTGCGATTAAAAGTGAAATTGATTATGAAAGAATTGAGAGAGCAGAGGATATCACAACTAATAGTTCGAATTTCAGAGAGACTAAATGAGAAAGGGAGAGGGATAATAACCGTGCAGAGAAAGTGAAGATGAGGATGAAGATTATAGGTGTGACGAAGAAGGGCAACGCATGGATCTATATATCAAGATCAGTTACTATTTATTATAACATTAATTACGCATCACATTACATGCTCAAATTTAAAAATATTCATATTGGTCAAGATATGTCGTTTATTGTTATTTTGATTGTTGTAATGATCTATTCCTAATAAAATTTAGATTCAGATGAAAAAAAATTAAATTTCAACATAACCCTTATCGATATATATACATATATATATTTATTTATTTTGTGAATATATTATTTCTTAATTATTACTACTATAATTGTTGTTAAAATTAATTATTATATACATTGATCGTGCAACGCGTGGGTTAATAAAATATAATATAGTGTAAGGTGTCTCATGTTCTCTTCGTACTCGTTTTGATTAAACCGATCGATTCTTATCGTATTTCGTATTAATAAATACTACATGATGGACATATTTAATTATTTAAAAGACTTGTATTTTAATTCATGAAGGTTCATCTACATCGTGAATTCGTTGAACGTGAGAAGTCTAATAATGTCTTTATACGATCAAATATGATATACTTAAGTAGAATACAGTTTGTAGTGATTTGATTTTCTTGTATATATGGAGTTTGAAAATTGGAATTATTTAGTACTAACTAATTGTTTTTTCTTTTACTTCATTGGTTTTAACAGAAGAAAATATGTTATATTGTGATTAAAAAAATTTGACCAAAATTTTAGTTAATATAACTATAATCAAAAATCTACAGTTTTAATGAATTAAATATCTGACTAATAAATAATCAAGATATTTTAACCAATCATTATATTATCAAAATATTATAATAACTTTTAACGATAAAGAAAATATGTTATATTGTGATTAAAAAAATTTGACCAAAATTTTAGTTAATATAACTATAACCAAAAATCTACAGTTTTAATGAATTAAATATCTGACTAATAAATAATCAAGATATTTTAACCAATCATTATATTATCAAAATATTATAATAACTTTTAACGATAAAGTAGAAAACAATTCAATTTTGATTATGATTATAATTATAAATTAATATAAAAATAGTTGTTTTGATGAATTTTTAATTAAAATTGAATGGTCAAAAATTTTTTGTTGATAATTTAATATGGTCAAAAATCAATTAAAATAATTAATTTTTAACCAATTTATAATTATAATCATAGTTAAAGTTATTTTGGTTTTGGTTTTTTAGTAGTGTGAGGGAAATCAATGAACATATCTCGTGTTGTAATAAATTTTTGTTGTTGTTAAAAAGTGTTTTAATGTATTTCAGATTTATCTTAATCTTTTCCCATTACATATCTATCTGGACAAAATTCAGCCCTAAGCAATCAGTTAATTATTTAAAATTATATTTGGTCATCTTCGTATCTTTCATGATATTATTCTGGCTTTTAGCTATCCATTGAATCTAAAGAAAAGTATTGTGACTTGTGGGTCTCGTGGCTTATATTTATAATGATAAGTATAACAATAATGATTGTGGACACGTTAAAAAAAAAGAAAATTCTTGAAATAAAGAAAACTTTTGAAAAAAACAAAATTTTTGAAAAATGAAAACGAAAGTTTTTTATTTATAAATTAAAAGTATCTCTAATACTATTCTTAATCTCATTCTTAATTCTATATTTCGAAAAAATGCTTTTAGTATTACATTATTTTTTGCTTTAAAAATAGAGATGTATATCTTTTCCATTAAATATGAAAGACTATTTTCTCTTCTATTTTTTTTGAATTCAGATTTTTCTTTACAAAATGATCCTTTATTTTTATTTTATACCCGAACCAAATTATATGATCATAAAATATGTATTACAATTTTTTTTAAAAGATATAGATATTTTTTCAGTTTTTCAATTTATATGATATAATGAAACTTTATATGAAATTAATCATGATTTTATTAATCTTGTTATTAAATTTTAAATATAAATAAGTAAAATATGTACATTTGCAAATTAAAAATACATCTTAGAAATAAATGAACTCATTTAGAGTAGAAAATAAAGTAAACTATTGGAGCAAACCTTTCTCTAAAGAAAAAAAATTGAGCGAACATTGGAGATGTTCTAACAATCAAAAATAAAAATTATATTTGAAAGATTCAACAAACATATATAAGAGAATTTGATAATATATTTGTTGTGAGCCAAATTATTACTCGATAAATGATTAACTATTTCTTATTATTTACCTCTGCCTTGAAACTTGTATCGACTGGAACATCAATTCCATCATCTTTTCACACTTTAACTTCTGCTGCGCTTACTTATAGGTAATCATTATGACTTTCTCTCTCTATCTTCTTTTCTTTTGGCAAATTTCTACTTGCAAATTTCTCAAATTTTTCCTTTGTAAACTATCATTTGTCTACAAGAATGTCGTCATGTCATCATCACCAACTACTTCACACTACTTCTCGGGAGGGTGTCCAAGGATGTCCACTTTTGTTTTAGAGGGATTCAGGTCTCATTGCGGTATTCCGGCCTCCGTTGAACTTTCCTCTAGTATCCGATCCAGATAAATATGTTTTTGCTTCCACATTTCATTTTGATCGTTGTGGCCTACATTTCCCCTTTTGAAGAGCTTCTTCCTATTCATGAGGGAGCTCCGCATAGCCCTGGGCCAGCTGTACCCGTTGTTTCTTCGTCACGTGTTGGTATTTTTACCGTCACGAAGGAGCTGAATGTACTGATGAGCCCTTGCAATCAACTCCCTTTTTGTTCTTAGCTGATTCTTCTTGTTTGTCGGGTTAGAGCCATGGTCGCTTGCGCTTTCCGCCTCTGCAGGATGTTTGTTCTTCAGGCTTCTCCAAGAGATCTCGGGAGCCCGCTCAGTTAGAGGAGCGCCTAAAGCTGGGAACTGACAGTCCCTTTAGGAGACCGACAACTTGTATTGAAGAGTCTTCGTGTAAACGAGTTCATGATGAATTAGAGCGCCACATGGAGAAAAAACTCATTTATGTCCATGCTTCTATTGCTGATAGGGTGTATTCTTTGGAATCTCTCTGTCACTTGATTATCCATGAAGAATTCTAAATTTCACTTTTTTTAGATATTGCATAGATGGGGCTTTTCAGGGAGGATAAGTTCATCATGGCTTGGTATGCTCTCTATTCTGTTATCATAGTTCCTTGATCTCTTTTGTTGCTTACCTAGCCTCTGCATTGAAGGTTACCAGTTTTACGGTCTACTTTGTCAAGAAATATGAAGCAAACTGTGCTGAATCCCTCCATATTCTTCTATTAGAGATGATCGAACTCTTGTTGCCTCCTTGGCTTATATGAACGAGAGGGCAGAGAAACCCGAGGCTGACCTTGTCTTCCTTTCTGAAGAGCTTAAAATGATGACTGAAAAATGTATTTCGTGTGTCAAGAAGGATAAGTGCATTTTAATCGTTTCAAATGAAGAAGAATTTGCAAAAGCTGTGAGTGATGTCCGTGCGCTGCAGGCAAAATGATATTGGGGTGCTTTAGAGAGGGCTATAGACATTTTCGACAAGAAGGTCGAGGAGTTCAAAGACTATCGTACGTCTTTTCCCACCTCTTAGGCTAGTTTAAAGACTGTCATACGTCTCCACGGTGGGACATTGATGAGAAGGAATTTGTGAAGATGCGATAGCATAGGCTAGCTATCATGTTGAATCTTAATACAATGAATTTTTCGGACTTGATATCTACAACATGGGTGTGGAGGTTGCCTCTAGGATTCTATCGTGCTCTACTCCTTCTAATTCTAACCAAGTCTCCGGCGGAGGTTCCACTTCTTGCTTTCCTCTTGGTCTTTCTCCGCGAATATGCTAGGAGCTTATTTCTCTTATATTTTGCCTTTTTCTTAAATATTTAAAAGGTTTTTGTTGTTACCTTTTGTTTTTTATCCGAGAGGGTTTAATCTTTACTTTATTTTTTTGGATTAATCAATATTTTTCATTTGATCACACGATCATTTTGGTGCATCCGTTAAGTAGCTCTAAACAGGATTAGCCTGTTTATGACTTATCCGTGATTTAGCTCTTTTTACAATTTTTTTTTTGCTTCTTTGCTCATATTTTTTGGGGTCCTTTTCCCTAATGATTTCCATTAGGCCTTTTGTTGCATGCCCTTTTTTATGTTTGAGTTTTATATAGGCCTTCTATTGGCCTTTTCTTTGTGGATTTGTTTTTTTTTTTTTTGTTTGGCTAGGAATGGAGATGTCGCTTCAGACATCCTTCGCAGTTAGTGTCGGTTTAATGGTAGATTCTGTTTTCTTTCTTTTTTAATGGTTAAGATCGTGGGATTTCGAAGAACTTTTTTCTGGTTCCCACTACTCGCTTTTTCATCTCTTTGAATTCTGACGTTGGCAAATTCATTCAAGGTACTTCATATTCCTAATCTTTTATACTTAACGGGTTTTCTTCCTTTTAATTCTATGGCTTGGTTTTAATGAGTGATTCTGAGAGTGATTTCACTAGTTTTGTGTTTCTCATTGAGAGTTCTTTTTTAACCATTTTACAACCATTCTCCTCCTCCTTACAACCATTTTTCTACGCTCAGTGACGCTTTCAATTCATATTTTTGTGATACTCTCATGGTTGAGAAGACTTCTACTTCTGATCGATTGAACCACTCTTCTTCCCATAAGAAGTCTTCTAACAAAGTGAGGCTCACAAAAGGCGTAAAGAAGTTATATAGTCACCACCCAAGGTTCGTTTTTACAAACAGATTTTTGGATCGATGGCAACGGGAGCTTGGAATTAAGTACGTCGTTCTCGAGTATCTAGAGGATGTCTTATGAGAGAATTCATGAGGGTTTTGCCTGCACTTACTCTATCTTCTTTAAGAGATGTTTGATATGTTCATATTTTAACCACTTTAGTTGCACATTTTAGGTAGATTTGAATCCTCATTCATAACATTTTAGTACTTTAGGGTCATTTAGGAGATTTTTCGCATACATCATGCATTTGGAGACATGTAGGTGCAAAAGAGGTGGATTTGGAGCATTTTGGAGTAAAATTGGCATAAAGACCGCAAGGGTGAGCCTAAGACGTAGTGCCCGTACCGAAGACCTTAAAAACTGAAGATTGCACAAGCCAAATCTGCTCAATTCGCGAGTCAAAGTGAAGAGTGCTGAATTTCTGAAGGCTGAAGACTCCATACTCGCCAATACCAGCGAGTGCAGCCAAGCAGAATCAAGCTGAAGCATTCGCAGACTAAAGACTCCACACTCGCCAGTACCAGAGAGTGCAACCAAATCAAGCTGAAGCATTTGCAGGCTGAACTCGCCTGTATGGACTCGCCAGAACCAGTCAAGCAGGACCCACAAAATTCATTATTTTAACCAGCCTTATTTGATGCTGACTCGGATTAGGGCATTCATGTTTGGGATCTATAAATACCCCTCTAAGTGAAAAACGCAGGGGGATCTCTCTTTTACGCCTCTTAAGCAAAAAGAACAGCAAAGTCTTTTTTTTTTTTTCATTGCCTCTTTTCTGTTTGTTTCTTAGATCGTGCTTAATGTATTAAGAATATGAAGTGATTAAAAGCTGTTATTTTCTTCAGTTTTTAATGCTCTTTCTATCTATGTCTTCAATTGCAATTTCGGGGTTTATGTTCATAATCATGAGTGAGTAGATCTCTAAGGGTTTCATGAGGAAGAAGGTAAATCTAGTTCTGATTTTAGGTTCTTAGCTTGTTAGGTGTTTGATTGTCTAGATCTAGCTTTCTCTTTGAGCTTAATGCTGATTTTATCTTGATCACATGAGATTTGATTTGCTTGATTATCTTGATACACCACCTCGGATGTGTCACGAGTCGAGGTTCAGCTTACCGAAAGTCGAGGAAGTTATATATCGCGGGACGAGGTTCATCGTACTGAAGATCGAGGTAGTTGCATAGCGTGGTACGTGTCCAACACGTACCATAGTCGAGGAACTCACGTACCACAGACGGATCCAACACGTACCGCGGTCGAAGAATTCATGTACCGCAGAACGTATCCAACATTTACCGCGATCGATGAAAATGTGTTCCGATAGCCAAGAAACGTGCGCATGGTCCGAACAAAAGATCCATTGGAGTCTTTTGACGTTTGGTGATCCCATGACCATTTTTCCCCGAGACCACATCTCAGATCAGGCGACCTGACACACCGGGACCATTTCTCCCCGGGGACCAATTTTCCCAAGGGACGACCTTGACCATCTCATCCGTGGGACCACTTCGAGCGAAAAGGCCACAACGATCATCTAGCTAGGGCGTTTCCCTTCTTCATATATATGGAATGTATTCCTATTTGTAAAAAACAAGAAAAATATATGAGATTTTCTTCATCTTAATTCTCCTCTTAATCTCCATTCTTTAGTTATGAAACTTCAAGATTTATTCTCAAATTCTATCATGGTATTAGAGCAATAAAGATCTCACTCATCAAAATTCTTTCATCTCAATCTCTCGTCTCAATCTTTCTAAAAAAAAATCAATCTCTCTCTCTCTCTCCCGATAAGACGCCATGGAAGCTTACAAAGGAGTTTGTATTCCAGTGATACTTAAAAGGCCAAATTATATGTTGTGGTCAAGAATCGTAAAAATGACCTTGTGTAGCCGTGGATTGTGGAGCCATGTTGAGCCTCCACAAGAAAAAAAGCTCAAGCGTAGCCGACAAGGGGAAAGAAAAAAAAAAACTTCCAATGATACTAAGTGGTTTCAAGAAGACCAAACCGTGATGGCTATCATAACTGCCTCTCTTGATCCTTGTCTTCTTGAATCATATATCTTTTGTGAAATGGCCAAGGAACTATGGGATACCCTCAGGAAAGTCTATGCAAATGTCTCCAACCTCACTCGGGTTTTTGAAGTAAAAAGATCTCTCACTATCTTAGGAAAGAATATATGGAGTTTGAAGACTACTTTGGGAAGTTAAGAGTTCTTTGGGCAGAACTTGAAATGCTAAGACCAAACACCACAAATCCTCTTGTGCAAAATAAAAGGCGTGAGCAAGATAAGGTGTTTGGACTACTTGGAGGATTAAATCCAGGTTGCAATGATCTTGTCAAGTCTATCTTAAGGGAAAAGACTCTTCCAACTATGGACGAGGTATGTGCTCAAGTTCAAAAGGAACAAGGAAATATTGGTCTAGTAAATGAGAAAAAAGAGCTCATTACGGCTCACAAGGTAACCTTTAAGAATGATGACAAGCAAAATACCATATTTGAGCCACACCAAATAAAAATGTTGGATTCTCAATCCTCACCTCAAACCAAACAAGTGGAGAGAACAAATGCAAATGTGGTTCAAGAAGAGGAAGGAAAAGTTGAAAGCTCTAAATCCAAAGTAGCAAAGACCATGAATGCTAGATCTCATGGATATATGGTGAGGAGATCCGATCTTGATGAAATTCTCAAGGCCATTGCCAATCTAAAGGACTCTGGTATCTCCTTATCTTTCTCAACCTCCTTCAAATTCCTTAGTTATTGATTCTGGTGCTTCACACCATATGATAAGCAATACTAGGTTGATAGACAATGTTAAACCAACCATAGGAAATGTCATCATTGCTAGTGGAAAGAAAATACCAATCAAAGGAATAAGCGACTTGAATTTGTTTGATAAAAAGACCAAAGCCTTCTGTATGCCGAATTTCACATCAAATCTCATTTTGGTTAAAAGAGCCACTTTCAATCAAAATTGTTATGCTATATTTGGTCCTAACCATGTGTAATTTCAAGATATTGAGAGTGGGAACATGCTTGGAGAAGAAAAGCTAAAGATGGATTATATTTTTAGAAGAATCCTCACCAAGTTTATCTCATTATGTTTCCGTTAAAAATTTAAATTCAAATGTTGGATCTTGTTTCAATTCGATTTGGCATGCTAGATTGGGTCATCCTCATTCTAGAGCCTTAAGTTTAAGTTTACCTAAGATTTCTTTTGATCATTGTACTTGTGAGGCTTGTATCTTAGGCAAACATTGCAAATTTATTTTTCCTAAATCTAGTACCGTTTCTGAGAATTGTTTTGACTTAATTCACTCGGATGTGTGGACATCACCTTGATCATCTAGGGATAACCTTACATATTTTATGACTTTCATTGATGAAAAATCAAAATACACTTGGGTAACCTTAATGGCTTCTAAAGACCGTGTGCTTGATGCCTTCATCAATTTTCAAAACTATGTATCTAACCAATTTAATTCAAAAATAAAGGTACTAAGATCGGATAATGGAGGTGAATACACAAGCACCGAGTTCAAAGATCACTTGAACAAGCATGGAATCATCCACCAAACAAGCTGCCCCTATAATCCATAACAGAATGGTGTTGCAGAAAGGAAAAATAGA
>JAKUCM010008748.1:0-22237 GCA_023374145.1 Lepidium sativum | reverse complement strand
GAAGGCAATCAAACAAGCGGTTAAGAAGATATGACAAATTTTTTAAAGACTGGTCATTCTGGACTGGGCGTCCTCGAGAAAACTAGCAAATTTCCTTTTCTGTTCAGTTTTACTTATTTTGAACCAAGCTCGTGTAGAACTATTTAATTAGGTTTTTCAAAACTTTTAGAGTCACCATTTTCATAATTTACAACATCCATTTTTTTAGCCTCTTTTTTCTTGGAGAAAAACCAGAAAACTCTCTGTAGTTTTGTATGAAGATTTTTTATTATCTATTGAGTATTTAAGTTTAATTTCTTTTACATTCCTCTCATTTTTGTCTCCTATTTAAGATTATGCACTTTATTTTATTTTCTGGGTTTGTGTTCTTAGTGACAAAATCTTAGTAGAAAACTAGGGTTCTTGAGGATGAGTTAGATTAGTGTGTAATTCTTTGTCTCCTAGGTGTCTAGGCTTAGTTTTAAATGCATATATTCTATTTTAGTATAATTAATGTTAATTTCTCTCTGATCAATTGGGATTAGGTTCTAGGAATTTCCACACCCACAAGGTGTCTCATGAAATTTCCGAACTAACTAATTTCAGAAATTTACATATCTAGCCTAAATGATTAGTTGTCTAGAATATTTATTGGTTTTAGAAAGTTGTTTTTCATGCCTGCTTGATTATAGCTAACTGCCAATGTCTTAGTGAAGATATCAGCTGCATTAGTTTATGTTGAAATCTTCACCACTTCAACATCTCCCTTGGTTATTGATACTACGAGTTTCAACCCTATATCCTACTGCAAGTGCACAACAAACATAATAGTATTTAGGGATCGAATCCACGAAGACCAAATGCCACACTAACGATTTAGTTATTTAACTAGAGCTAAGACAGTAGATGTTTTGAGTGTAATCGAGTGTAACTAGGAAATTAATGTAAACAATATCTAAGGCATCAAGTTTAGGGGATTCATAAGGAAATCAAGGGTAGGGTGAGGAATCTATTCAGGAAAGATCAGTTCCGTTCTCGACTAAGAAATAATAGTTCACTAACCTACTCTCGCAGCGATAATCACTATGCCTAGATCCTAGAGATCCTAACTTTTGTTTGTTTTGGGAATCTAACCATGCAATATTGACGGTTCCTAAGTGTCCACAACCCAACCTAGCATCAACTCTCGTTGGTAGTGAAAGGTGTTGCTTACCTAGAAAGGTTCTGGTTCTTATTAAACTTCTGAGATAATAAGCAACATGAGATCATAGATTAGTTAGCTACTCTAACCTAAGCATTAACCATATTTCTAGGTTGAGATTCTATAATTGAAACCTATTTGTTCCTCATCCTTGATCCCTTTAAGATCCTTAGAAAAACCTAAACCTCAATATGAATTACTCAGACATAGGAAATAAAGAACAAGCAAGCAATTGTAAGAAAATTCATTCAAAACTCAAAATAGATGCAATAGAGGTTCATGGATCTTCTATAAGGATGTAGAGATCTTAGTCCTTCTCCTCTAGGTTATAATAAGAGTCTGCTGCTTTTAGTCTCTCTAAAAACGTGTTTTCTTAACCTAATATATAGAATAAAACCAACTGGCACGAAATAAGGAAATTCCCTTTTTGCTTCGTAGAGTCGTGGATCGATCGATCCTTAGACTGCCCGATCGATCAACCATTCTTCATTCGATCATGAAAATTCTGTATCGTGCAAAGGATCGTGCACAACTTTTCCTTAAATGGTTCGATCGATTTTTGAGTGCTAGGTCGTGCAATGGATTGTGCACATAACATAGATGAGTGGGGGTCGATCGTGTCAGGCATGAGAAGTCGGTCATCAGATCGAGCGCAAGTTTCCATATCTAAAGTTACGATCGATCGATCTTGGTGTTGCTTGATCGATCGTTCAACTCGAAGTGGAAAAATCCAAAGTTAAGCTCCACTCTTGCTCAGCATGTGGGATCCAAAGTATCCTTGCGCTTTGTACCTAAAAAGACTCGAAGAACACGACAAAGACTAAAGAAAACATATGAATTAGTAAGATATAAGTCGGTACAAATGAGGTATATCAGTTATAACATCCCTTATAAAATGTAGCCTAACATCAATGTGTGTTGTTCTTTTGTGATGCACATTTTCTTGGACAGAGCTATGATAGTTTGACAGTCACAATGAATCTCCACACTCTTCTGCTCCTAACCAAACTCCTATAAAATTCCTTGCAACCAAAAACTTCTTTAACCGCTTATGTTAAAGACATGTATTCACTCTTTGTTATTGACAGAACAACAACTCTTTAAAGTCCTCACTTCCAACTAATTGTATTGCATCCCAGAGTAATTACAAGGCCAATGATGGATCTTCTCTTTTCCAAGTCTGCAGTACAATCAGCATCACAAAATCCAACAGCCTTGAAAATTTGATTTTTCATGTAACACAACATGACGTCAAGTGTTCCTCTGATATACCGCATAACCCACTTAACCAACCAGTCATATACTTACGATCTCGTTCCAATTTTGTTTCACATGCTGTTTTCAGTCTGAAGTGAGCTCCAAGTGGTGTTGTGACACTCTTTGCTTCATGCATCTCATAAGTCATCAACACCCTGTACATGTACTCCTCTTGAGACAACCACAACAACATTTTTCTGTGTTCCTGATTATCTCCAATCTTCACCAAGATCCTTCAGTATTTTGATGACATCTTTACTCCTTGTTGCCACCAACATATCATCTAAATAGACCAGGAAGTACATGATTTAGCCATCAACTTTTCTTTTCATGTATGCATAATTGTCGTATTGACTTCTAAAAAAGGCAGTTTCAGACATGTAACTGTCGAACTTCTGGTTCGACCTTGGAGACTTCTTTAGTCCATACATGGACTTCTTCATAAGATAAAAGTGTTTGATTAAACATGTTTTTGTTCCCTTCTGGTGGACATATGTAGCTCTTTTCCTATAGATCACTGTGAAGAAACGATGTCTTTATATCAAGCTGTTCAAGGTCCAAGTTCTCTTGAACCACATTGAAAGCAGTATCCTGACTGATACATGCTTCACCACTGGACAAAGATCTCATGATAAGTTATCCCCTCCCTCCGAACACAACTCTTTGCTAAAAGGCTCACCTTGAATCTTGATTTTTCTACAACTGGAATACCTTGTTTATGCTTGTACACCCATCTATTGCCAATCACTTTGTGATTTTCAGGTCTGGCAACTGAAATCCACGTCTGATTCTTCAGTTGTCACTCCATTTTCTCATCCATTGCTTTTTTCCACTTTAGCCAATTGGAATCTAACTTCGCTGCTTTGTACTCTGCAATTTTTGTAGTTTCTCCATCTTTTGATGTATACAGAGGCTCAACATAGAAATCTTCATCATCATATCTTCTTGGAGCTCTGAGTTCTGTCCTTAATTAAGTGATAGCTCAGTAGTGTATTCTGATCAACAATTTGTTCTTCATATTCTTCTATTTCAGAATGAAACAGTACTCTTAGACTTGAACCTGCATGTGATCAGTTGTTTAATCTCCACCCGAGCTTGAAGCTCCTTAATCTCCAATTTCTAAGTACATAAAAAACTTTGTCAGCTCATTGTCCTTAGCTTCTAAGCTTCATTTCTCCTTCATCAAGTCTTTATAGATCTAGTTTTCTTGGAAGATCGTGTTTCTGCTGATAGCAAACCTCTTCTCTCAATTAGCCACACTTTGTATCATTTCACACCATATGGATACATGATAAAGACTCCTTTATTGGCCCTCAGATTCAACTTTTTGTCACTTGTATGAACATACGTAGCACACCCAAACCTCCTCAAATAGATGTAACAAGGAAATGTAATTCAATATATTGTCTAGAATCTCGAACTCAACAACTACTGAAGGCGTTTTGTTGACGAGCACAACATCACTATGTGTTACCTCACCCCATAACATCTTTGGTATAACAGAATCACTCAACATATTTATGACTTTCTCTAGTATGGTCTGATTCATTCTCTATGCAACACCATTCTATTATAGTGTGTAAGTGCATGTTTTGCTCCTTTGAATCTCTTTTGTTTCACAAAACGAGTTGAACTGGTTGTTGCAGAAATCCAGACCATTGTTTATCCTGAGTACCTTAAGCTTTCTTTCACTTTGATTCTCAACCAAGGTTAGCCATTCAACAAACTTATCAAAGGCTTCATACATATATTTCAGAATCATACTTTTCTAGAGTAATCATCAATAAATGAGATAAAGTATTGACATCTACCTAAAGATAGAGTTACGGATGGTGTTCCCTACAAGTTTGAATGCACATAATCAAGTTTATCTTTAGAATCATATGCAGAAGATTGAATCTTACTTTCTTTAGTTTCCTGTATATGCAATTCTCATGTGTCGAAAGTTGTAGATCTTATTTTTATCAAGAAGTTTGTTGTTCACCAACATCCTAAATGTTCTTCTGGCTCATGTGACCGAGCCTTTGGTGCCACAACATCGTGTCATCAGTCTTCCTTTCAATTATGAGAGCTGAGTGATCTTCTGTCTTGAACTCCAGAAGATAGAGACCCTCTTCTCTCTTCCCACGTAGTAGCACCTGACTGCCTCCTATAAACTTTAGCACACCATTCTTTGATTCAAACTTGTACCCATCTTATTCAAAGGCTCCAAGTTATAGTAAATTCATGTCCATTTCAGGAACATATCTCAGATTCTTGGCAACCATCATCAGCCCATCGTCGTTCTTGATTTTCCTGTGCCAATTCCTTGCTTTTTCAAAGCACTTGCGCTTATACGTCATATCGTGTGTGCAACCAATATCCATGATCCACTGATTTTCCAAGTTTCACACCAGTCGTGTGAAGTGCTTCAGATACATAATGACGCGAAGCTTCAACCAGATTTTTCCTAGCTGTAGATGGCTTTGTTTTGTTGTTACGTGCTTGATCACCAGTCTTGTTCAGTTTAGGACAGTTCTTCTTGAAGTGTCCATCTTCACCACATATCCAACACCCTCATTTATGCTTAGGTTTGGATCTTTCTTGGTTGGATTTGCCCTTCTTATCCATCTGTTCACTTCTACTTCTTGATTCAGACTTCTCCTTAACATAAAGTCCTTCTGCCTGAACCTTGTTTGCTCTCTTGTTTAACCCAAACTCCAGTTCTTTTGCATAGATGACCTCAATAACTTCACTAGAGTGTTAGTGTTGGTATACCATTTCCATATCTCAGTGTGTCACTCAGTTGATCAAACAATCTTGGCAATGCCATCAGAAGTATAGCTTGATCTTCATCAGATACAATAATCTTGGTATTCTCCAAGTCAACTGTTTTCTTAGAAAATAATCAATGTTTGCTTCAATGAATTAGCTTTCAAACATCATGTAGTTGTAAAGCTTCTATTTCAAGTAGATGCGGTTGGAAAGAGCTTTAGACATGTAGCCTTAGAATGACAATGCTTATCGCCTTTTTTTTGTCTTCGAGTGCCCTTTCTTTCTTACTAGCTTCTATAGTCTTTGCAAACTTCTCTTTTGCTTGTTCTTCTTTACTTTGAGCATTACTTAAGTCGAGTATATCTAAGTGAGCCAGCAGCTTCTCCTTTGCACTTGAGAATTTCTTATAGAGTCCCTCCTTTGTAACCGCGAAGCTCTGATACCAGAAATTGTTAGGAAAATCAACTAAAACTGAATAAACAGTTAATAAGCTAATAGAGAGTTGATAGAATTGAGACTTGTTAAAAAAGCAGAACATTGTACAAAACAATAGTAAGAAAATATAATAAATGAAGCACACATAAAGTTAATGAGTTCAACAATATCCAGTTTAGATATTGCATATGTCTCACTGAGACATTGTCTTGGAATCCACTAGAACACGATTAAGAATTACAACTGAGTTACAAGAGATAATGATCCTCACAATCTGTTCTCACCTAAAACTACCCTTGTTTTTACACTCAAATACAAATAAACAAACACTTGTTCAGATTTCTCTCTGACTTGTATGTTGCTTATACAACACCACTCTCTTGCTCTCTCTTCACCCATAAAAGCACATAACTTTGTAGCAAATCCCTTTGTAACAACTAACATTCTTTGTCTCTAGAAACACCAATTTAAGTAAACAAAACCTTCTTGATTAAGTCTAATTAACTATTGACAAAATCACCTTTTGTACTATTTGCTTTTGTGTTAACACAAAAAGTCAACTCTTCTGTGTGTTCCAGAAACACCAACATAATATCTTTATTAACACAAATATTTATAATTAGCTGCTAAACATCCTCTTTTAAATCCAATAAGTGTTTAGCTCCATGGTATGCAATCCACTTATATTATAAAGTTGAATATTTCAAAAAAATAAAAAAGCAAACTTAATTAAAATTGGAGGAAGCCATCAAACTGATTCAATCATAGAGGGAGCAATATCCCTTTAAGTGTATGAAGCAGCGAATCCTCTGCTTAAAAAAGTCTATACTACATTGAAATATCACTTTATATGAGATTATTTGGTCATAGAATCTTCTACCAACATTGCTTCATCAAGTTTCTCACGTCCAAATATGACCAATTCATTGGTATATATATATATATATATATATATATATATATATAATTATATGCCAAAGAATAGGAAATATGTGACTTCTTTGTATTTATTCCTCACTATGGCAAAGGTGAAGAAAATGTTAAAGAAATCACATATATGCTTCCCAAATTGAGTGGAAAAACGTCTATGATGTTGAGTCTTTCATGATTCTGTAAGAATTACTTGGAAGTAGTGGAGTCATGGGATCAAATACTGATTTAATAAATTTAAGTAACAGAGTCTCTTTCAATTTTACATTTCATGTAAAAAGATTATTTGTCTTCTTCACTTAAGGGCTTTATTTATGCCATGTTATTTGAGTCTAATAAAACATTGAAGTATTTGGTTGTACCGGACTTAGCACATAAATTAGTTGAGAGATGAGACAAAAGATATTTTCTATTAAGTAGCAAAAATGAGTGGCTACTAAAATGGCGAGACTAAACCTTAGTTACAATATTAAGTCTTAAACTAGGATTTATAGTAAAAGGCTAAAATCTTGCATTCCCCCTTGGTTAAGTCTCTCTTGCTTTTTATATAAAGTCATGAACTAAGGTACCTTGTCCTCATGTCCTCTACGCATGTCAGGCCACTTTAAGGACGGTCAGATGGTGCGCAATTCGTGTTATGTCATAACAAGCTCGCGGTTTAGTCTAAGGCCACAAACGTGGATGTTCATCAATAAGCCCCACCAGCTCGACTCGTTGGTGATATAGTAAACTCTTGTTGACATAAATATTTAGCAGTGGATACTAAGTGAGTCGGGAGGGTCGCATGCCCACCTCTAAAAATACCCTCTCCTCCTCGTTTGGTGTCCTCATCACCATACTTTCACGAGAATTTTTTGTAACATGCGGGGGTCCACTACCACATGTCATTGAAAAATGAGAGACCTGTGATTGACGTGATTTGACATTTCGAGTGCTACGCTTACTCTACTGTTTTAGGTTCTTGTATGACATACCTCTTTGATAGCCGCACCTTTTACTATTAGTAAAAGGATCTCATTTCTTCTTCGTGAATTCCTTCATATATGTATTCATTTTCTTTATTCTCTTTGATTTTTGTTTATTTTTGCCCAGAATGAGTTAGAACTCTACTCGGGAAACCGTTAGATATTCAATGGTGTCATCATCGTCGTAGTTGTTGTTGGCTTCAACGGCGCTGCGGCATTTGGCGAGGAGCATTACTGAGGCGATTTTTACATCAACGCCGACGCTGCTGGGCTCGTGGAGTATTAATGGTGAATTATTGCTGAGATCGATATTTTCATCGGAAGGGGTGGTTCGTAGGTCAATGATGGAAGAGGCTGAATTGGATGTGTTGCGGGTGATATTGAGAACATTAACCGAGGTGGTGGCAGTGAGGCCGAGGAGAAAGTGCATGAAAAAGTCAAGACTGTTGGATGACGCGATGGTGAAGAGGTCGAGGAGGATATTTGTGACGAAGCCGATCATGTTGGGCGATGTGATGGTGATGAGGCCGATGATGTTGTCCAAGGTGATGGTGATGAAGTTGAGGAGGAAATTTGTGACGAGGAATGTAATGTTGGTCGAGGAGATAGTGGCAAGGCCGATAATTTTGGCCGAGGCGATAACAACGAGGCCGAGGGGGTTATTTGTGATGAGGTAAAGAAATTTGACCGAGGCGATGGTGACGAGGCCGAGGGTGTTGGAAACGTTTCTGAGGACATAGTATATGACGAGGTCGAGGGAGGCGCTAACCGTCATATTATTGGCAAAAGCGAGGTGATATTACTCATGACTAGCCTCATGAGAATATAATGTCAGTTGTCGAAGATGACAATGAGGACAATTCTGACATCAAATTTGATGAGAATCCTGATTATCTTCTCGGCGTTCCACAACATCCTCATATTTTGCAGTGGTTGAGGTCATTGAGTGTTACTCATTCTCGAATTTTGTAAAAGACTGTGGAGTATGATACATAAATGTCAGATTAAATGTGCATGTTTATCTTTGTGTAGCGATGCTGTTAGAGAGGTCGTGGTCACCTCCCACCGAGTATATTTGTTTGTACGAGTACTTTTTCAATGATTGTGGCACACAGTTTTTGTTACCACAATTAATTGTGAATTACTGCGCTCGTTGTCGGTTGGTTTTCACGCTGGTGTCTCCTACTTTGGTTAAAAACATAATAATGATTAATTGGGTGTTGAGTGTAGAGTTCGTCACGACACACTATTTTTGAAGAAGTCACGCGTGTATCAATTAATCTGGCTAAGGATGAGACTTGGTACATGACCTCGAAGCCGACCGACATGGTCCCGAAGGGATTCCCTATCAAGATTAACTGCTAGCAAGACTGTTATTTTTTGTTTGCTTAGATACTGCCTTAGCTTTGTGTCCTTGGCGTTATATTCGTGTTACTTGGAACAAGAATCTTGATATGATTCCTACTGTCTCTGCCACGTCGTTGTGTAAGGCTTTTCATTATTTATCATTCTGTTTTGAAGATTGTCATTTGCCCCCGTTTAGAGATTATCCGCCAAATTTTTTTGATGATTTTGATTGCATTAAATAACTCAGTGCTAGTTGGTAGAAAGAATTTCATACTGATAAGGTTAGGCGTACCTTGGATCGAGTGAAAGAAAGTGTGGCTATACTCCCACAATTTTTTGTTTTTTTTTGTTTTTGTGTGAGCTGCGAGCAAAGGATAAAACTGAGTATGCTTGGGACGACTGATGTCGAAGTTACAGTCCATCCTTGCGAGGTCATTACTACCGTTGAGGAGAATGTTTATGATGGCCAAGTGTTGGCTTTGTCACCTCGCTACATTGTGCAATGCATCGGTTGATCCAAACATCTCCCGCGGGTGTAGAAGGAATCATGCTCTTCAAACTAAGAGATCAAAGAGGACAAATGATGCACATATGAGTATTCTTTGACTCGTAATAAGAAGAGGGCTCCTATCAGGGAGCCTCCCACCGGGGGTCCTACATGAGCCCTAATTATGACTTTGGCATAAAGTACCGAGGCATGGGGACCCTTGGTGACGATTGTGACAAGAGTTTGAAGTTGTGGTCTATATCAAAGGTTCGATCCGGGGAGCTCTGCAGCCAGAGATGATGATTGAGAGCAAGCTAATTTGGTGATTCCGTTGTTCAAAAGGCTATGGTATAAACTTGGCTCTTGTGTTATATTTTGGATTGTGTGTTCATGACTTCCTCATTTGCTAATGTTTTGTTTTGCTATTGTGGGCATGCTCAACCTTCATAGGGAGAGGTACGATGATCATGTCGCTATTGCGGGTGACGTAGAGGGGTTAAGACGAGAAATAGCTAAGTATTGGCGACGTACTGCAGATACTAACGCGAAGGCCATGTAAAGTGGTTGTAAATTGGTTGAAGAGAAAAGGGTGAGATCAGCCTTGAAGGCTGAGATGGAGAAATTGCGTGGGGAGTTGGTAGAAAAGGAGGAAAAGGCCAAGGGTCATAATCGTATTGATCGCAGCGATGTGGACTGAATGGAGGCAGTCTCAAGGGTGACACATAAGAAGATTAAGGCAGAGCAAGTTAGACATGATTGCGTTAGAGAGTTATATCAGAGGACCCATCGGCTTGGTGAGTACCTCCGTGCGACACACGAAGGTGACGAGCCTCACCTAATGTTTACTTAGACGGATGATACGCTTGGTATTTACAAGTTCAAGAAGGAAACGTTCGGGGTGGCCATGTCAGACCATATCTTTGCTAAACTAGAGAAGGATAAAGCGGATTATGGGGCTCAGGTAAATGTGGTTCGTGTTCTAGAGTTTCTTCTTGAGGTCTTGACCAGCTTCCTATGCGTGAGGAGAACTTTCTGCCTACAAAGTTAGACAAAATGTTTGAGGTCTCGATGCTTGAGGCTTTAGTCAACGAGCATTTGGAGTATGGTGACGGCGGTGAGAAAGATGGTGTTGATGACGAGCATAAAGCGCGCGAGGAAGCCTTGGAAAAGAGAGAAAAAGAGGCAATTTAGTCGTTTTTCTTGTTTAAGTTTGTTTTTGTAATAGTAGGCTCGTCATGGTCGTATGGCGGTGACTTGGTAGTGTAGCGTAGCCGCAAATGTTATTTCTTTTAGTCTAGGCAATGTGCGAGGAGGTGTTGTCAATTTTTGTGTTTATATGAAATGAACGTTTTCTTTAAATACTGTGCTAGGTTCTCGGTACCTTGGCCAACACGGACATGGTGTTTGGCTTACCCGTAGGCGCCAAGATGAGTGGTATGCTTGAATTCAGGCTTTTAGGTATGAAGTTATAGTTCAGCTTATCCTGTAATGCCAATACGAATGAAGTGCTCGACTTTCATATTTAGACACTCTAAGGGTGAAATTACGGTCTGACTTACCCTACATTGCCGGTGCGAGCACATGTTTGGCATGAATGCATACGCAATCTAGGAGCGGAGTTATGGTTTGAATTACCATGTATTAAAAAGGCTATATTGATATTATAACTACATATGTAAGTTGCCTAAGTACCTCGTAAGGGGATAAAACCAGACGTAGTTCTTACATTGTTAAAAAGTGTGCAAAAATTAAAAGATGGAATATCTAAAAAAATAGATGAATTGGGGGGATTGCTGCCAAGGAGCGCTCAGATTTTGGCATCATTATTGGCAGTTAGAAGAAAATAAATCGCGTATTTCAAGATAGGGGACTGTAGGAGATTGCTGCCGAGGAGCGCATGGACATCAACATCATCATCGACGTTCAGTAGTAGAATCGTTTAAGGTTGTTGACATTACTACTTTGTGGTATTATGTCTCCAACCATGGTCGTAAGTTTATAAACACCTAGTTTCACAATCTTGGAGATGATGTATGGGTCTTCCCAGTTGGCTATGAGCTTCCTAGCATTCAGCTCGACAGTGTTTTCGAGCACTTTTTGCAAGATGAGGTCATCACATATAAAACAACGATGTTTGAATTTCTTGTTGTATAATCTTGATACCTGTTGTTGGTGCTTTTGGATGCATAAGCGTGCTACGTCGCACATTTCTTGGAGGTCATCAATGCAGCCGTACAACCTTTTCAGTTGAGGTTTTCATCTAGGGTGAATACCTTATGGGAAATGCTTTTGACGTACACTCTGGATGGGACCATTGCTTTTATGCAGTAAAGACCATTTTCAATGGGCACTTCTCCATCAGTAATAAAGGCTAAGATTTCTTCTCTCCAGTCTTTGTTATCGACCTTTATGTTTTTCTGAGAGTTTTTGACTTATTCTTGATCGGTCTTGTCAATAGCAAGACACTTCCCCTTTGTGAGTTTGTTGCTTGGAGTCTCAATGCATTCAACCGGAATAATCCTCCATTGCGTTGGATCCGAGGTGGAAGCCAAAGCCCCTACTGCGTCGGCTAATGTATTGTCACTATGAGGGATTTTGAAGAGCTTGAATGTTAACTCGTAGGGTGATAAATCAGTAGCCATCAGGTCAGTATAATCATCCATGAAGAGTATGAATTTCTATTTCGGCTTCAACTTTGTTACCAACACCATCTAGGAGAAATTTAATATGATTATGAATTTTCCTCATGTTTATAATCTTATGAAAGTATTATGAACAACATTCTCCATCCATTTACGGCAATGTACATGTCTTTACATCTATGTCCATGTCCATATCTATATGTGTATATCATTGCTCAATCTTCAAGTTCATACCTATATAACATCTCTTGTCGCATGTCTTTTGACTTATTTTAGTGTGGCCTATATGTATTTTACTTCATATCATGTATTATACATCAGAGTATGTTTATTTTTAGTCACAACATTAACATTGTTTGGCAGACAAGATGTTACCAGAAATTAAACAAAATTCCAAAAGATAAGTAAATCCCTAATTATCAATCAAATTCATCATAAAACTTGAATTCATTAGTTATTATTTTCTGAAAAGTGTGCATGTCCATGTTTTACTAAACAAAGTTTGAACCCGTCTAGATCTCACCATTGGTGTTGAGTTTGGTGCTTGAATGGTCACCATCGATATATAACAGTCTTGGAAATCATGTATGTCTATGTCTTTATGCGTAGATCATGTCTTTATGTATATATCTATAAATACATGTCTATGTCTATGTCTTCTTATGTATGTCCAAAAAAACATATCTACATCTATGTTTTATCACGAAATGACATAATATTGACTGCAGAATTTTAGTTCTTTAATCGGATGATGTTGATGATATTATGTGAAGGAAATAATGCGTGCACTATAATAGAGAAAAAATCATCAATGCACATGTCATAATTGTCCATAATAACATCTCTAATCGGATGATATTGATGATATTAGGCGAAGGAAATAATGCGTACAATATAGTAGAAAAAAATCATCTATGCATATGCCATAATTATATATATAAAAGCAGGGTTGTCTCTTCTGATGCTGACACATCAGCAATTTAATTTCTCATAATCAACCAATAGTATTATCAGATTAAACACACATCATATAAATTAAAACGACATTATCATAAAAAATAACCTACTCAAATCCATACGATTCTGTGAAACAAAAATTAACCTCTCCTCCACTACTTCTTCGATCAATATGCTTAACAAATAAATGATTCTCACCTAATAAAATTTTGTTTCCGCCTAATTGGTGGTCCATGAGGGCATAATACATGCAAAACCAGAGGTCAATAATTTTGCCTTATTTCCAAACTTTAAAAAACCGTATTTGCTTCATCATTCTCTCTAGAAATTTTCCCCTAAAAGGGGATTTTCAAAAATATCAATATATCAAATTGATATCTAAGATATCAATAAGTTCATCAGTTCATGCAGTCCTTCAAGTAACTATCATTTCTCTAGAAGACTCGATGTGTGATATCAAACCAAGAACAATGCTCGCAGAATTGGTTGAGACAGCAGATCTAATCATATGTGATGAAGCACCAATGGCACATCGTCACACTTTTGAAGCATTAGATCGACATTAAGAGATATCATGAGTTTTACCGACCCAGATGCAGAAGTGAAACTATTTGGGGGAAAGAAAATTTTGTTAGGTGGAGATTTCAGACAAATATTACCAAACATCTCACAAGGAAGCAGACAAGATACAATTCTCGCAACACTTAATAGATCTTACATTTGACAAAGTTGTTACGTTGATACCCTTACCAAAAACATGAGAGTGAAGCAAGACGAAAAAAACTTTGTTGCGTGGATTTTTTACAAGTCGGGAATGGCGAGACTAAAAGTGTCAATACTCTGAACAAATCGTCTCTACAAAATTACTACATAGAGATCGAAGACACATTACTCTTGCAAAAAGGAGAAAACTCAATGAGAGAAATGCAGGAAGCAACATTCCCAAATCTAAAAAACTCTTTCCAAAAATCGTGCATATCTGCAAGGTTGTGCCATCCTAACACCAAGAAATGAAACTGTTAATAAGGTAAATGATTTCTTTTTAGCAAAAATTGGAGGTGAGATGAAAGAGTATCTTAGTGCTGACAGTATCGCCGATGATGATGACTTTGATGGAGTTAATCTTGTATACACTACATAGTACCTAACTGCACTCAAGTGTTCGGGATTACCAAATCATCACCTACCTTTGAAGCAGTATGCCCCAATTATATTGTTAAGAAACATAAACCAAAAGCAAGGTTTATGCAATGGGACTAGACTGCTTGTTACTCATTTAGGTGAAAAGGTACTTGAAGCAGAGGTACTAACCGACACCAATGTCAAGAAAAAAGTGCTTATACCAAGGATCATCATGACAATGGCAAATACAAATTTTCCATATAAAATGCGAAGACGAAAATTTCCTGTTAGAGTTTGTTATGCAATGACAATAAACAAAAGTCAAGGCCAAAGTTTACAAAATGTGGGTATCTATCTACCCAAACTTGTATTTAGTCATGGCCAACTCTATATTGCTTTATTTCGCGTCACATCAAAAGAAGGACTACGAATTTGGAGTG
Organism: Lepidium sativum; assembly: GCA_023374145.1. NCBI lineage: Eukaryota > Viridiplantae > Streptophyta > Magnoliopsida > Brassicales > Brassicaceae > Lepidium > Lepidium sativum. The sequence goes on along the minus strand of JAKUCM010008748.1, from coordinate 7,721 downwards.
CCACCACACAAAAAAAAACAAATCAGCCATTAAAAATGTCGTATACAAAGAGATTTTCAACAATCTTCACTATCATGCCACATGTAATTTAATATACAATAAATACATATATTAATGTACGGATGACTTCAATGTTGTAATTTTAGTAGTTCTATATTCTACAGAAAAGAAACGAGAAGAACAAGTTCAACCACTTGAACATGGCCAATATTCATCAAAGTAGTCTCGACTGTTGACAAAATATTCAGCGAAATATTGTTCATCAATATTTAAAATATTTGTTCATCTTTCTGTAATAAATCTCTCATAGTTCTCCCAAAATTTAAAAAATTTGGAACAAAATGACATAACTTAAAAAAGGATCCCGCCGCGTAGCGCGGGCACTCACCTAGTTATCTTAATAAATGGCATTTCTTATAAAAAAACATGATTGCATTTTTCATAATATTAAACTCAATATTCTCTTTAGTGTACATGTCAAGGGTTGTTAAATACTGTCATCAATATTTAAACACATATTCATAACATTACAATTATGAATTAAAATTGTTAGGGGTTATTGATATTGCAAGTCTAAGTGTCGGTGGCAAATGACTACGGCACACACACTTTATTATTTTAATAAATAGAAGTAATATTTAGCCGAATTAATATCACAATATATTTGATTACTTTTATCATCAAATCTAGTTAACTTTCTCTCTATTATCAAAAAAACCATTCTATCTATCGAAATAAATCTTTAGTCTTAAATAATAAATATAACTTTAAAGTTAGTGTAAATGGCAATAGTTGTATTTTGGTTGGAAAACAATTAAAATTTAATTGGGTCAATTGGTTGCTTCTTATATTTTATTTTTTATTCGTTTTTCTTTTTTAAGCAACATGTATTTTTTATTCGTTAGTTATGAGAAGTATTCGAAGAAGATTTAACTTTGGCCAAACAAAAACATTGTTTCCGGAAAAAAAGGAAAACAAAAAAGACAATAGATTCCATGATAATATTCCACGTGCATTATTTTTTATTCACAAGTAATTTCTTTCAAATCTTATTGACCTTGACGTGATCCACTTTAATTTAAATGTTCTCTACATTTATCACAAACTTTGCTTTAATTGGACCAACTAATTGTCGCCATCACTACGTCATTACATTTTTAACCATAGGCTCACATTTTGACCCTCTATTTATTTTTCTAATTTTTAACAAGGAATATATTTTTAGCAATGATTATGTAATCTTCCTTAACAGAATTCAGAATTTGAATGTATTGATTATATATAGAATTTTCTCAAAATAATTAGTATTAATTAAATACCACAGAGCCAGAATATCAGTTTTATATTTCAAGAATTTCAGAATTACATTTGTAAATCTCTGTATTAACTGAAAACTAAAATAAAAATAATTTTCTGATAAAAAATGTAGCACCAATCAAAAAAAGAGAAGCGACGGTGGTGATTCACGAGGGATGACGGTTGTTGACAGGTGTCAATCAGAGAGAGGTGCATCTGCTTTACGACACGTGACTCATCAACTCGCACGTGACTTGGCCATCGTCACTTCGTCGTCTCCCTCTTTCCTCTCCTTTCCTCATCTTCATCACTTTCCTAACATCCCATCACTCTTTTTTTCTTTGGTCCCTCTCAAAAAATCTAAACAGTGTTAAATCTCAATTCCTCTGTTCTCTAATAGCATCTACGCACACACATACGTATACTCTCTGATTGTTTATATGTGTGTACAAAACGCGTAACTCTTTGTTGCCTTTGATCGGATTTCTACTGCATCTGTTATCTCAGTGAGATCGAGTTGGTTGCTTTAGTGCAGTTTGATTTCATATATTCGTTGGCTGGAAATTGAATGCGTGGATCTGATTGCGGTGATTTTACAAAACCCCTTATTGAACTTTTCGCCTTCTTTTATGCTCTTTCTCTCTTCAATTGTGATTCATTTGGTTTATGTTTGTGACACTAGTATTGGATCGATCTTAGTGGTTTATATAGATGGTCTTTGATTCCGTATGGGTTTTTAAGTTTTGTGAGTTTTGCGTGTGGATTGGTTGCGTTGAAACTGACTTTGTGGGTAGATCGAACGAGATCGCACTTATGAACTGTTATATTCGGGAGGAACTCTGTGTACAATCATGGTGTTTTGTACCGAGGATTTTAATGGTAATCGAAGTTAGTTTGCTCTATTCAGTTAGGATCCATTCAATTTTCTATAGTTGACTCAAAGAGTGAGATTGAATTATCAAATTCTATTATTCTTTTGAAATGCTGAGGGTTTCTCGTCTTCAACTCCTTAGTTTTCTGCTTCTTATTGTGTATTTTTGGCCGATAATGATTCATTCTATGCATTAAATGACATTATAAGCTTCAGTAACTTGAGTTGATCCTTCAGATTTCTATAAAAATAGAGGTGAACAAAATATCTTCAATCATTTGAGGCAGACACTGGTTCTCTGGATGCAAACGCATCATAAATCTAGTAGTGGGCGTTAATGCTGCCATTGTTGAAATGGAGAAAGTGTGAAACTTTTTCCTCTATTTGGTATTGCATTTGTTGGGTTGTGATGTTGGAATTCAATTGTTTCTATAACGTGCATATATGTATGTAAACTCTCTCTCTCTCTTTTTTTTTTTTTTTTTTTTTTTTTTTTTTTTTTTTTTTTTTTTTTTTTTTTTTTTTTTTTTTTTTTTTTTTTTTTTTTTTTTTTTTCCAATGACCCCCAGCTTAGGAGCTATTGGTAAATGAAGTTTGCTTCTCAAAATTTTGGTCTCTCAGCTTCTTTTATCTACTGTTCCTTTTATGGGATAAGTAGGGGCTGATATAACTATAGACCTCAAGGAAATTGGCAATGGGAGAGACGGGAGATCATGCTGGGCCATCAGAGCAAGGACCTTCTAATCAAACCTGGTGGCCTTCAGAATTTGTGGAGAGATTTGGTTCTGTTTATCTGGGATCGCAAGAAGAGACCTCTAGTAATAGAGATTCACCCACAAATCTTGGGCAAGATGGGCTGCCATCTAATACTGCGTCTAATATTCTTTGGAGTACTGGTTCACTTTCTGAGCCGATTCCAAATGGCTTCTACTCTGTTATCCCGGTAAGCTGCTAATATGGGGATATTGATTCTGTTCATTAATGGTCCAGCGAGATTGATTCAAACTCAATTAACTTGTGTTAGCTGTCTAGAATCTTTTTCCTTTTCTGCTTTATTTCACTATGTTTATTTTTTAATTTTCTACAGGATAACAGATTGAAGCAGTTATTTAATAACATTCCTACATTGGAAGAGCTTCATGCTCTGGGTGATGAAGGTCTAAAGGCTGATGTGATTTTGGTAGATTTTCAGAAAGATAAAAAGCTTTTCAGGCAAAAGCAATTGATTACCAAACTTGTCAGTGGATTGAACTCAAAACCAGCTACTATTATTAAGAAAATTGCTGGACTGGTAAGAGTGTTCGAGATTTTTTGTAGAAATGGTCAGATTATCTCTGCTGTATTGTCTATAATCATTACCATATTGTTTCTCCAGTCATCCAAAGCTGCATGCAATGATATTGATAGTAAATGGATAAAATTGAGGTAGGAAGAGTTGTGACTAGTTGTCTGTTTGATGAAAAGTGATGTGAGTGTCCGTAGATTCCCTGTGATTGTCTTCACTCTTTTAATTGTGAAACTATGAATATATCTGCTGTGCTTCAAGATAAACTTTTACATACTCTTATTTTCATGCCCTTCATCTTTCTTTATTGTGACTTGTGAATTGTGCTTACTTGAAAGAAGCTTCTAATTAGAAATGATGTATCTTTGTTTGCTTGCCCAAAAACTGTTATATCCATCTATGAATTGTGCTCTACAGGGAACATAAAACTGTTATAGATACAGTAACAGCAAGCATTTTATAAATCTTGTTTACATGTTTAGTTATCTGAAAACCTTTATTGAATTGTCTGGCAGGTGGCAGATGTTTATAAGCAATCAACTCTGCAGAGCCCGGCAAAAACTACGCAGTCATTTGAAAATTGTGGTATTCAACTTCTAGGACAGATCAAGCATGGTTCTTGTCGTCCTCGAGCAATCTTGTTTAAAGTTTTGGCTGATACTGTTGGTCTTCAAAGTAGGCTTGTAGTGGTAAGTACTATGTACCACTACAAACATGTGACCAGTCTTAAGTATCACTCATTTTTGCATTTGATTGATTAGTTTTCATAGATGGTTATTCTTGAGAGAAAATATTTATCATGGCTAAATACCAAATATTTTGACCACCTTTAGACATGATATGCATTTTGATTCATTTGTGCAATCAGGGTTTGCCTAGTGATGGAACTGCTGAGAGTGTGGACTCATACAATCATATTTCTGTTACGGTTCTGCTGAATTCTGTGGAAATGTTGGTTGATCTGATGCGATTTCCTGGTCAGCTTATTCCTCTATCAACTAAGGCTATTTATATGAGTCATACCTCAGCGGCAGGGGAAAGTGATTCTGCAGAGAATGACTCCTGTGATTCACCTTTGGAGCCAAACAGTCCAATGTTTGGTTATCCAGAGCGAAGTGACCATGAAAAGTAAGTAGATATTGAATATCTAAAATGTTATCTCGCTGCATGAATTATATAAGTAGGGTTTGTACCATATTTTACCGCACTTCTTGTTCAATACTAAGTGTATATGTGTGCAGAGTTTCTAATTATTTTTGTTGTACAGTGCAGAAAAAGATGATAACCAGTTGTTGCATAGGAAGTTGGATGGATCTCCAAATATCTCTGGTCCACCATCAAGAAATATGCTGTTAAGATCTGCCTCTGCGCTAGAGAGAAGATTAAGGTTATATGCCGAGTTGTTTTGATAATGTTTTTGTGCTAACCAATTCCAAGTTTGAATATAGCTTATATTCTATTTAAACTGAGCAAGTTTTATCTTTTATTCTCCAGTTACTCACAGAGCGAGTCAAACATGGCTAACGAGTTTTGGCGGCAGAGCCGAAGAAAAGTCATTGCTGATCAACGGACTGCTAGTTCCAGGTTATTTTCATCACTTTTGCATTTTATATACATATGTGCATTCTGAAACCAAGTAATTCAATGTTTTATTACCCGTCATTCATAAACTCGAACTCTCTATTTTTTTTTTTCTGCAGTCCTGAACATCTTTCCTTCCGGGCTCGTACAAGGTCTATGCTAGGTGGCGACAAGAACTTGGCATGTGATTTGCCCGGTAATGTTGCCACATCAAGGTTGGTTATGTTTTTTGCTTTTGGCAACTTACATCTGTTAAATTGGTTTTTGCAGATTTGATTTGAGCTTTTAGTTTAGAAAATATGAAACTTACCCCTGCAAGGGGTTTGTTGGTATTTAGTTTAGTGCTTTAGCTTACCAACTTCTTCTCTCTGGTTGTCGTGCCTAAACTTTGTCAAAAAATGCTTATTAAGTCAATTTTCATGCGCAGCTGCAAATCTGTTGGAGGAGGGAAAGTTGAAACTAAGAGAATAAGGAGGAGAAGTATCAGTATAACTCCTGAAATTGGCGATGATATTGTCAGGTGGGTGTTTAGCTTATGTTCAGTAAACTTCAGGTGCATGGCAGGGCTAGTATGAGGTTTCTTTGAATATCTGCATCCTAGTTACATATATAGTTCCCCTCATTAACAACCTTCTCTAGTTTCAATATATCCAAAGATATCATGATTTTCTAGTGATACGTTGCAGATGTTCAGTTTTAGCAGTCACAATGATTATTACCTCTCACTAAGATTTATTGACCGTTGAAAATTTAGAACACAGAGCTTCAGTGTTTTTATGATATTATTGATAACATTATTTTACCTGTTGATCTTTTGCAGGGCAGTACGAGCAATGAGTGAAGCCTTGAAGCAGAATCGCCTCTCAAAAGGGCAACTTGATGATAGTTCATCTCCTAACTCACCAGATAACAGAATTGAGAGCTCTCATCTCCAGAAAAATGTAAGTAATGATTTGTATATATGAAGCTTATTGATACATCATGAAATTATATTGGGGAATTCCGCTATGCCTGCTAGCTGTAATCATAGAAGTTTAAATACTGAAAACCAAGAAGCTTGAATTTCTGTAGCATTTTCTCTCTTTTCTCTTCGAGAAACGAGAAGCATTATGAATATCATGATATGTAAGAGAAATCCTTGGAAAATGCCGTATTGTGATCCGTGGGAAATCAAGTTCCTGCTTCAACAACAAGACACAACAATCAATTCTATGTGGATGCTTGTTTTGTTGTGCAACATGCTTAAAATTAAGATTCTTGGAAACATTGATCACGACTTGTGGAGTTTGTGGCTTAACTAGAGTTCTCTGCTTCTAGGTCTCTGGTTTTCATCTTGATGCTCATGACCAAGTTTCTGGTGGAAGGTCGACACTTTCAAGGGAACCTTTGGATCCGCAGAAGGCAATCTCACTACCTTCCTCTCCCCAGAACTACCGAGGCCAATCATATCGTGATATAAGCCACATCTGGGATAAAGTATTGGGATCACCCATGTTCCAGAAGAAGCCACTATTACCATATGAAGAATGGAACATAGACTTCTCCGAGCTGACGGTTGGGACTCGTGTTGGAATTGGTAAATGATCTTTAGTTCAATATTTTTGAATTGGGTTTATATGTTCTTTTTATTATCATGGCAATTGTTATCGTTCAAGAAAACTGGATATGGTTTACATCTTCATTTCTTAATTATCTCTTCACTTTCCTTACTGTTTTACTCCCTTTTTTCCATCATCAAATGATTACTTTATTTTTGTATTAGCAACCAACTTAAACTTCTCGATTGACTTTTTTGTCCAGGATTTTTCGGAGAAGTTTTCCGTGGGATCTGGAATGGAACAGATGTCGCAATCAAAGTGTTCCTTGAACAAGACCTTACAGCTGAGAATATGGAAGATTTCTGCAATGAGATCTCGATTCTTAGGTATGTCTTTAGGCAGTCTCTGTTTTTCAAATTTCACAATAACATCTTGACTTATCTTCTGAGTTTCTTTCCTGCCATCTTATTCTGCGTCCCTATAACTTCCAGCCGACTTAGACATCCCAATGGTACTCATCTATTTCTTTGAATTTTCATTTGTAAGATTTCAGTATCTGTAATTCATTAACGCAGGCATCTTTCATTCCTTGTAGTCATACTGTTTCTCGGAGCATGTACAAAGCCTCCACGGTTATCACTGATCACTGAGTACATGGAAATGGGATCTTTGTATTATTTGCTCCACTTGAGTGGACAAAAGAAACGGTTAAGCTGGAGAAGGAAGCTAAAGATGCTGCGTGACATTTGCAGGTAATTTCATCTTTTATACAAAACTGTGTATTCTTCTTTCCATCATAGTGGTATCAATATGGTATAATAAATTGTTTGGACGAGAAGGCAATGACTCCTCGATAGGATCTGAAATGATGTCTAGATGAGGAAGTTTAGTAATCATCTCTGTTAACGAACAGTGTTTAAAATTGTAAATTGTTACTAGGGGGCTTATGTGCATACACCGAATGGGGATAGTACACCGTGATATAAAGAGCGCAAACTGTCTGTTGAGCAACAAATGGACAGTGAAGATCTGTGATTTTGGGCTCTCGAGAATAATGACAGGCACAACAATGAGAGACACAGTCTCTGCAGGAACTCCAGAGTGGATGGCTCCTGAACTTATCCGCAGTGAGCCCTTCTCAGAAAAGTGT
>JAKUCM010008747.1:0-15798 GCA_023374145.1 Lepidium sativum | reverse complement strand
GTTTCTCTATTTCTCTCATTTTAAGCATCAGATGCTTCTTATTTATATATTTGTTGTTGTTTGATTATTTATTGCTTTTATCAATTAAATACTAGTACTTAATTATTAAGTATCTAAGTACTATCGATGACTAACGACCACTAAGCTAACCGAATTTTTTTAATGTTTTCTTTGTTAATATTGAATCAGCCGGCCTATTAATATTAACCAAGTTTTTATATAATATAGACTACAAAATTCAATCTTTAAATTTATAAATACATCTATTTTTAGTGGATTTACTATCTGTCATTAAGTTAAATGTTACTTGCATATGAGTTATATATATAGCAAGTGTTTTTTTAAGATCGTTCAATATATAAGATTCTTTATTCAATTTTATAGAAGTTTGATTTCAAAAAATAGTTTAGAATTACTAGATTATTGTATGAGATTTTAAATATATGAGTTATGAAAGAAATCTTATCCATAACATTGTTAACAGAATAATACAAATAAAATAACCTAGCTTGGATTAGATATTGCAGAAATAAGTAAGCACTGCGTGAAGGCCTATACGAGGTTACTAAGCACTGCATGAAGTTGTTCTTTCCGATTGGATCATTCCGCATATAGTTTTATTTTATCCAAACTTTATGTATAATCAATGAAAGATATTGGGATCTGCCCAACCATATATGTTTGGATTGAACACTTCCGATACTACAAGAAATTTTTAAAATTCTAACTTTTACGAAACACATAAGAGAGGAGTTCCACGTAAACATGAGTAGGAATCGTAAGGGAATTAATCACTTAAGAGTTCTTAATAATTTTCTGAACTTTATATCTAACTTACTTGCTTCTTTCCTTTTAATTGTCTCCTTCCCACTTACCAGTTAACAAATTAATCGAAAACTAGCTTATGAATTAGAAGCTAATATACAGTTATATTATGATTGTAGTAAAACTTCTAAATTGATTGAAACATAACAAAGATGCATGAAACAACTATAGATAATTTGATTTTGTTTTACTTTCATCTGAAGATTCGAAGTTTAGTACACATGGTGGAATACATTACAAATGTAAAAACCAACAAAAAAATTGAAATGTTTCCGGAGACATATAGCCCAAATTTTTTTTTTAACAAAGCCCCATTAAAAAATAACTAAGACGTAAAACCGAAAACTAAAAAATATCTACCATAAAACTAACACCTTACCAAGCATATGAAAAAGTCCGAAACGACAATGAATTCTTATATAGAATGAGGATACCATTAAATTGAAAAGCATAGAAGTTCACCGAAAAGAATATATCTTATGTAACTTGCGGAAGTGACAAAATCAGAACTAATACACAATCGAACAATTGACGCATTAATAACAATAAAGTAAGACCATCTCCAAAAAATAATTTTAAGAAAAAGTTTTTAAAATTAAAATAATCAAAATTAATTTATAATAATTAAAATAATATTATTTTTGAAAAAATGTGAGAGATGGTTTTTATTTAAGAAATTTTAATCAATTTTTAAAAAAAATCAATAGATTAGATCGAATAAAATGATTGGATATAATTTTTTTAACTTAAAATAATAATTGAAATATTGATATTCTATTCTAAAAAAAATCACCTCTCTTAAAGGTTGGAGGGGGTCTAGGGGGTAATTTGATTTATCCATTTGTTTCATGGGTATAATAAGTATAAAATATAATAAAGTAAGGATGCTAAAAGGAGTCAAAAGTTGCGACCCAAAAGAGAAATTAAAGAACAGACAACTTTTGATAAACAGAGAAAATGAGGTCACATCGAAGCCTTTGTCTTTAAAGATTAAAACTTTACAGAATGGAGAATTAGTTATCCTTCTTCAATCCTGCTTTAACACACACACCTGCTGATAGTCCTGCATGATCTCCACGCATGACATTGCAATGACGCTCTCTACTACAACCTCTACGCGCTTTATAGCACCATATTCTTATTTTAATTAAATTTTAGCTGATGTCGATGAATTATTAGATTTATGCGATGTTAGTATATACAAAGTCACATAATTTATCATTCTGTCATAATTCACGATTTGAGACTAAATTTTGCATTGTCTGATGCTTCTTCTAGAGGGTTACAAGTAATTTACTAGTGAGCCAATTATGAAATTTAGTTTAATCAAGCATGCAACTATTTTGTATTCTCTCCATTAATGACATCACTTATATTCTTCAATGTCATGTGTTTATATTGTGAAAGTGATAAGATTATTCGTGTTTATACAATGAAAACGATTAATATTTTTAGCATAATCTAAAATAATAAGACAAAACAGTGATCAATATTGAAAAATATAGCATAATGGAAACTTACAAGTAACTTATAAAGTGGGTTTTCAATGATGATTACGTGAGGGAATGAATATGATTAAAAGAAGACAAAACTAATATAGAAGTCGTTTAAGTCGTTGAGAGTGAGTATTGACCTCTTTGTATAATCAATCGTTTACTGGTTCTAATACTATTCGTAATATTACGCATATGGTTCAGATTTAATCACTTGGTCCAAATTCTAGAAGCCTTTTATGTCCAATTTTTGGGGGTCAACAGAAGTAGAAGCTCCACATTTTGTTTTGTAAATTTTCCAACCACAATTATGATCTCTATTTGATTTTTATTAAATCCAGCCAATCTATTTTAGACTTTACTACTGACTTTCAAGGCTTCACTTATTTATAAGAAATGTGAATCTAAGACTACTTTTCTTTGTCAATTTTACTTTAATAATTGAATTGATAAATTCATAGCTAAAATCAATATTCTAATATCTTTATTTTCTTTTCTATATTGGAAAGCCATCAATATAGTATCTAAAAGTTTATAAAATGATAATCTTTTATTAAATCATTTGTCATCAACATCTAAAACTTCTTCTAAAGACAATAATTTTGTCAATAACAATTGTATACATACAAGATGATTCACAACTCAAACTCTCCAAATATTACTTTTATCACATGTAATTATGCGATTATATATAATCAAATTCTTGTGGATAAAAGCTGTATCGGCTGCATACTTGTTATTGTTATATTTGTATAATTAAAAATGTAAAGAATATATTACATGTTATGAATGTTGTCTTACAATACAGAGTAATATGTAGTTGATATTAATATGGAATCTAATTACCACATTTCATTACTATATTAAACTTATCATTAAAAATATGAAAGATATAACATACACGGATATAATGCCAATATTAAACTATGCTTGTATCCTAAATTTCAGAAGATTTGAGCTTATCAATATAGAGCAGATTTAGAATAGATTTTTTTATAAAAGAAACTTTGTTATTGGGTAGTTAAAAATATATATTATACCAGATATACATAAATCAAATATCGTTTCGTGCCTAATCTGATAAAGATATTAATTTTCTAATTAAGTTAAAGATTAATGGCTAATCTATATCCAATTATTCATTCACCAAAAATAAAAAGATATAATATCACAACGATTTAATTTTGTATTATATCTCTATAACCGGTTTAAGATAATGCAATTAAGTTGATTAAATCCGAAAACGGTTATCTAAAATCTCGGAATCAAGAGCTAAACCTAAAGCAATCGTTAAACTGTATCTTATAGGAAAATCAAAGATATTTTCCATATTTTTGGTTTGAAATTGGAATTTAGTAAATTAAAAAAGGTAAAATCAGTTGAATATTACGAGTAAAGGTGTACCTGGCAAGTACTCCTTCCCCGTACCTACTTTATCAAATAAACAAAATTCCCAAAATACCCTCACCTCTATATAAAATCTGATTCCTTCCTCACTCTTCTTCACAAATCTTCTCTAATTCTGCAATCACAGAATCCGAAGATGAAGCATCTAATTCGCCGTCTCTCCCGCGTCGCTGATTCCGCTCAGTACAGTCTCCTCCGCTCCGATTCACAGAGACCGAGTCGCCGTTCCGAGTCAATTCTCCGTTCTTCGTTGGCTCGTCGCTCAAAGAAGCAAAACTCTTCCGTTCCCGAAGGTCACGTTCCGGTTTATGTAGGAGACGAGATGGAAAGGTTCGTTGTGAGCGCGGAGCTACTTAACCATCCGGTTTTCATCGGTTTGTTAAACCGATCGGCTCAAGAGTACGGATACGAACAAAAAGGAGTTCTACACATCCCTTGCCACGTTTTAGTCTTTGAACGGATCATGGAATCTCTTCGTCTTGGACTTGCGGTGCCAATTGATATCCAGGAGTTAATCGGCGACGAGATGAATTGAAGAAGAAGTTAGATGAATCTTGGTAGTTAGATTGAAAACGAGGTGTTAGATCTGGTTTATTTTTTTGGGATTCAGATACTGATTCTTACTTCGTTCATCGTGTTGATGTAAATACATGTTGATTTTTTTCTTTCTGGATTCGGAAAATTTTGCAAATCCAAAGTAGAAGAAAGATGAGCGACAATTTAGGAATTTTCGTTTTTTTTTGTTTTCATTGTTTTTAAATTTGTTGTTGCAAAATTTCCTTATTTTTTTCACCGGTTTAGGAATCGGTTAGAAATTCTTGTTGTGAGATATATATAAATGGAAATATTAGGTTTTGTTTGGATATGAATGTATGCGTAATCTCTGGGTTTTCTTCTTCTATCCTTTTTACGGTTAAGCAAAACAAAAAGTGGGGGAGGAGGATTTTGATGTTTCACCGAGATTACCGCAAGGGTAAAAGCGTCAATGTGAATAGATAGGAGGGATAATGATACGCTGCAGCCGTTACGAGAATATTTTCAGTGTACTATCTTCTTTTACTCGTTACTAACTTCTTTCCAGTTATCTGTTAGTTTTGGGTTTTAGTTATAGCTTCTCTCCTTTTTTAAAAATAAAATACAAGAAAATATATGTATTTTGCTAAGTAAGGTCTAGTGAACCAAAAAATAATATAGAAAAAATAATAATTGAAAATAATAATTGAAATTCCCTCTTGACCCCCCAAAAAAGGAATTTCCGAAAAAAGTAACAAAAATCATGTGGGTAGCATCCATTCAGATCCAAAACACAAGTACACAGAAAACAATATTTATATATAATAAATAATATATGTGACAAATATATATAAAATAAATAATGTATATATTCTTACCGTTCGTTGCATTTTATAGTGACTAACTATAGTACAAAGGCATATAGTTTGACAAAATGATTTGGTAAATGGTTACTGTATTTTAAGTTTGGAGGAATTTTATTTATATATTGTATTGTTTAGACAAAAATAGTTATGGATGAGTGGGTCAAAAAGAAAACAAGTAGTATAATATTTGAATGTGTATTATCACTTTAAATGTATTTCAAACAACATAAACAAATATCAAGTCACACATAATGGGTTGGATATTTTAAGTAACCTTTGTATGATGTTAATGAAACCAAATAAACAAATATATTAAAGTGCAAGCACATGCTTCAGCTACATACGAGCCGAGTGAATTATCATGTGGAGGTTTAACGGTCTCTAATCTATGGATTCTCTCAATCATAATGTGTATCCATAAACTTCAAATATTTAATTTCAAAAATAATAATTAGTTTCCTGACGAATCTGATGATAATGTAATAACCATGTTGCATCACCTGCAGCACCACATGCCCTCATATATAGACCAATCCACACTTAATCATTAAACTCTTCTTTCTTTTGTTTTGTTCTATTTATTGTCAATTAAGACCATCGACCCAACTATTACTCAATGTTACTAAAAGTCGGTGAATATTAGATTTGATAATTAATCATTGTATAGTCAAAGCCACATATAGGTGGATCAATCGGAATTTAATGTTTGAGAGAAGTTTTGGTTATTGTTGAGTTTGACGGAAACATTAAATATGAAATGTTGTTTTTCTTATCAACGATTAGTTGTGTACCATGCTCTTTTATTCTAAAGACTCAATTATCCAGGTTATATATGTGTATAGATTTACTAGTTAACTATGTTTCAAAACTTCTCTTAAGTTTTTTTTCTTTTCCGGACGATGCTGGAGGCTTTTTTCAACTTATACTAATATGAATAGTTGCATTTATTCTTTAGTTTTAATAAAGTTCCAGAACCCTTCTCCACTTTTTCCAACCAGAATAAGTAATCTATAACTCAATTTTTCCAAAATTTCAAATAACACAAACTTTATCGTAAAAGTAAACATTCGATCAAAATAACAAAAAATTGTTATATTTTTTTATTTTAGTTAACGACCATTATTTAACGACGGCTTATATACCAGTGTGAAAACGAAAAATTTTTTCATGACCAGAAAAAAGTTGTCATTATCATACATTCATTATCATATACATCTCAACAGAAAACCTGAACGTATATAAAATGATCAAAAACTATCAATTAATTGTATATTATTTTCAAACGATGTAAGATTCTTTCGTTATGACAAGGTTTCAATATAGTTATTATATATGAAAATGAACATTCTTAAATTGCATCTGGAAGAACATATATATATTAGTAAGGCAGCTCATTTCAAGTGTGAATGTGGATTGCTTCGAAGGACACGACTTAGCTCATGATTGATTCATATTCTCTAATCTAATAATCAATCTCATTCTCTTCTATTTAGATTATACTTAATTATCACTATTTCTTTGATTATTATCGTTTTCTAACAACTCTGCCCCGTGACACGTATATCTTAAATTTCGTCGATTCTTATTATTTTTGGATAGAAATGTAAATCATTTCCGACTATTCTATCACACAAAAGCTGACGCACAAATAAATATTTTAGTTTTTTTTTTATGCTTAGAGAGTTTATAGGGCTTCTTGAATTCGATTTGAAAACTTATTACACCTCAAATGAATTATGTACCATTCGTATTTCCTTAATTAAAATACGAATTTTGAAGATAATATTATATATGCCGAATTTTTGTTAGTCTCATGGTTAGGATTATGTAACTAACGACTCTACCATCAACATTCGATACTTTTTGTAGATTAAAAAATATTTTAAAGATGAAATTTAAGTTATGAATTGAATTTTGTTGATTTTAGTGTTAAAATCATAGAACTATATAATTTTTTTTATCTTAGGCTTTCATTATTTAGACTCTGCTCTGGTTGATCTTTTTGTTGTTTTCCCGGATGATTTTCGAAGTTTATCCGGCTTCGATTCATTTGCGGTTTAGTATGTTTATTTATTTATGAACAAAATTAGTAGATTTTTTCCCGGTTCACAAAAAAAAAAAGAAAAAAAAAAGAGATTAAACATAGAAACTGAAAATTCATGGGCTTGAGTTGTTAACCTGTGTTTAGAAGCTCCCTTAACAGTATTAGTAAGGGACCCATGAAGGCCCATCTGGGGCCCAAATACTGCTGTAGAACAGGCATGTTGAAACACAACACAAGCTTACATCACTCTGTTGTTTTGTAATTAAATGAATAAATAGACAAGTTTTGAAGCTGGACGGTTTCATGCATTCATACAGTTGAATCTAAGTTGCAACATTTTGCAGGTTAATGTTGAGCTGTCACTCCATAAGTGGACCAATTCATTTTCAAGACGACACATGTATATTATTAATTTATATACAATCTCCATATTTGTTTATAATTCCACTACTTTTTAGAATAAAATCTTACCAATTTTAATGCTTCCTCTAAAATGCATAATTTGTGTAATAAAAGAAATGCAGCATTAGTCTTTGCATATATAACATAAAATACAATTACAGTCAATGGTGATAACTATTATATAGTCAATATTCACATTTATGAAAATAATAATGTTTTATTTTTATTTTTTCTCTGTAATAGCTCCAAAAATTAATTTATTCAATTAGGTTTACTCGGAGATGATATATTGGAGGCATGACCCTTGTGGTCTCATTATTAACCTGTCATATATGATATATGACGATAGTTACAAGGATTTGTATATAAAACATCAATATCGATAAGATTCTCCAAAATTTAAAGTGAGTTTTGATGAGGAAGAGAAGAGCACCATGCTGTGACAAAAGCCAAGTGAAGAGAGGGCCATGGAGTGATGAAGAAAGTGAAAGACTCAAAGCTTTTATTGAAAAAAATGGTCATCAAAATTGGAGATCTCTTCCTAAACTTGCTGGTCAGTTCTCTTATCACACTCTTAAGTATTTCTTCTCTTTCTCATATTCCCTCCTCTTCAAGAAGTGTCACAAAACTAGGATTGATGAGATGTGGAAAGAGTTGTCGTCTACGATGGATAAACTATCTGAGACCAGGTCTCAAACGAGGCAACTTCACCAGAGAAGAAGAAGATACAATTATCCATTTCCACCAAGCTTATGGAAACAAGTATATTTACATCTCTCTCTTATTACAATCAATATCCATCTAGAAACATTATAATCCATCTATTGTGTATGGTTTTATCAGGTGGTCTAAGATCGCATCCCACTTTCCAGGAAGAACAGACAACGAAATCAAGAATGTGTGGAACACTCATCTCAAAAAACGATTGTTAAAGACCGATTCATCATCATTGTCAGATGTTACCAATCATTCAATGCCCTCTTATACTTCTTCTTCATTTTTTTCTTCCCCTTCCTCAGTCTCTAAGGGCGATACTATTAACAACGTGAGGCCCAACCAGGAAGAAGAATTCGAGTTGGTGGAGCATATGGCATGTGGATTTGAGGTGAATGCACCACAATCACTGGAATGTCTCTTTGAAGATCGCCAGATTCCTCCTCACATATCAAAACCGGATTCACTAAAAACTCATGGGGAATCAGATCATGAATTGTGGAGCCGAGTGGTTGAGCCAGGGTTAGATGATTATAACGAGTGGCTCAACTTTTTGGATAACCAAACTTTCTAGAACACACAAGGGTTAGATGATCCATCATTGCCTTGTTTTCTTTTAAAGTTAAATTTAGAATACACTTGGAATATGTTCCAATCAGAGTTTAGTTTACTGCACATTGTTTTTCTAGAGCTAAGATTTTGGAGAGTAGAATGTAAATGAGCAGAAGCAGAAGCAGCTATTGGGATTAGAATCATAATTGGTACTGACATTTTGAAGATCTTAGCAAAGCTAAAAAAACCTATGAATCGGCATTTCATTTTCTGCTTTACAAAAGAGGTTAAGAAATTGGTCATTCACAATCATCAGCATTTTCATCGGCAGTCAGTTTTCCTTTAACAAAAACCTTTTACTACTCTATGCCTGGGACTTCAGATACTAATGTGCAATCATCAAGGCCTGAGGTAAAGAGAGGATCATACCATTCTGAAAAACTTATCATCTCTATCTCTTCAGAAAACTCCTTCTCTTCCATTTCCTCCTCCCCTTCCCTATCTGCAGGTTTAAAATCGAACTTGAGATTTGGGTCATTTGGCCTAACCCAAGCCACGGCAGCTTGCTCTGCTGAGAGTTTGCGCTGTTTGCCTTTTGTAGACTTGGCTGAGTCTGAGGCAGGTTGCTTGTGTTTCCCCAGGGACTGTGCCTTTGCGCCTGTTCTTGACTTCGGATCATTAGCTGGAAACGTATTTGAAGCCCATCCAAATGAATCTTCAATACAAGCATTTGCAGCATTTCTAAAAAGAAGAGCACCAATTCTTTAGTGACTGATAATGTTCTCAGAATTACCAAAAGATAAATAAAATATATGAGTCCCAAACCTGTAACGGTTTTCTGCAGCAATCTGAGAAGCCTTTAGACTATCTTCCTCTGGAGGGTCAATCACATAATTTAATGAATCTGACCCATCAATCGAAAGACTTATCATAGGTGGAAACTGCTTCCAGGAATCATCAATGCCACATGGAAATTCCAAGGTTATGTCTAATCCCACTTTGATAGGTTGATTCTCCTGCAACCTAGAACGGGAAACAGTATTGTTTGGATGAAACGTGTTGGAATCTTGGAGGGCGGATTCTAACAACTTGCTACTTAAGCTGGTGATCTTCATCCCCTGCAAAGAATTTCTAGTTACATTCTGGGTGTGTTTGACAGAACCCATAAGCTGTCTGTTGAAAATGGGACTGCTTAAGGAGAGCATTCTATTGTTCCCAGTGCGTGTGGATGTCCTCCAAATTGATGACAGCAAGCATGTAAAATGCCTTTGTAGGAGCATCTCCGTATCTGGTTGCTCAGCTGCAACATTTAGGAGTGTCCGAATGTTTTCCTGCACCGAAATTTAATATTATTGAAAACATTTTCCACTATGATCTTCTTGAGTTGATTAACAGGATCCATTTACAAGATTCTAGTATATCTTTAAATAATAAATACTTTAATGCATGCTGGTGAGTAGCTAACGTAACGCCTAACCATAATCAACCTTACCTCAGTGACTTTGAGGAGAGCCTTCCCAGAGCCTGTATTGAGATTCTTCTCATTCACTGCACTGTCGGAAGCAGGCAAAATATGTCGTTGGATAAGCTCTCTATATCTCTCACAACAATATGCAGGATGGCGATACCGTCCTCTGTAGGCCCCACCTGCTGTCATTCCATAAAGAGTGTCACTAACCAAACTCCAGTTAGTCCCATATTCATGAACCATGGCACACAATATAGCATCTTCTTGAGGCAACCAAGAATCAGGCGCAGGAACACAGTCTCTAGACCAAAGATTCCCTTTCTTCAATTTATCGGGCTTGATCGTAAGAACCCGCTTTATTGGCATGGAAGTGATGAATTTTTTACCTACAGTCTTACCCCTATTTGTAGATTTCAGTTCATTATCAACAGCCATACTGTCAGACAGCTTTGGCTGTTCCAGTTCATCATGCGGAGCACTTGGTTGCTTGTTTTTGATATCTGAATTTAGGAAAGACTTCTTGTGCTTTTTTGCTTTCTTTTTCGAGGTCTTTTCCTCTTCAGTGTCAATAGTTAACTCTCTTTTCTTGCCTTTCATATGCATCCGCAAAGGCAGTGAACCCATATCTGAGTCACTGCTACTCATATAGCCACATTCTTCATTATCATCATCAGTCCAATCTTCAACTTTCAACTCCACATGTTTTGATTCCGCAGCCAGTGATCCTTTCTTCAGGGATTTATATTTGGCTTTCTTCGTCTTTTTCTTCTTCTTGGGCTTAATTACATGGGCACTTTCCTTCCTGAAGAAAACAATGGTTTAAAATCATTTCACTTGTTTTAATTAATATCCCAATAACTCAAAATCAGTGCTGACATAAATTTCCAACAGCAATGTCCGACATATTCATTCTGAAAATGAATTGTAAGGACTCAAAAGTGTCTTACCGTGCCAAATCCAATTCAGCCTCCTCTGCAGCTTCCCTCTCTCTAGCTTCGTTTTCCAAATCTTCCATCAACTACAAACATAAGTAAATATGTGAACAAGCTGAAACGCAGGACATGGTAGATGTACTAATCAATCTCACCTGGTGCTGAGCTAAGACTTCAACTTGATGCCTGTATGCCTCAGTTGCAAAATCAGCATCCCATTCTGAAAATGGCATTGATTTCTCATGTGAGCTAGAGAGCGGCACAGAATAGTATTATAAAAAGATACATCATCGGAAAAGTTTATTGTTAGTTAAGTAGAAATATGAGTTAAGTGATTGGATGGAATGAGCAAAAACGGGTTCACTTACTCTCATAAACAAGAGGCTCTTCACCATCATCAATCTCAGCTTCCATTTCCTCCTTGTACTTCTCAATATGGTCAAGTTCCCATTCTTTTTCTTCAAATCCTGCTTCGTTTTCCATTGCAGCCTCAACAATGATGGGGTCCCACAGCTCTAAAAATCTAATCGCATATCTATCAATAGGACGTAGCTGATTCTCAAAAGATGAAATAGCTTGTCCCGCAGCAGCTGCTGCTACAGCCATTTGCTTGACATCATCTAATACATCAGTGTCTTCTTCTTGGCTTGAAGTAGTGATGACCGCTCTCTCCTCCTTGGTATCATTATGTGACAATGAAATTTCTTCTTTAGTCGACCCTGCTGCAACTAAACCCTGATCAGCAGGCTCATCAGCTTTGATATCATCTTCATTTACTAGCTCATCGTCTTCCAGTCTCTCTGCAGGATCTTCTGTGAACTCTTGATTGTCCACAGCTTCTTCTTGTTCTACTCTTTTGAGAGCCATATAATCTGCCTCATCTTCTGCCTGTTTTAATGCAGCCTCGACATCTGCATTTGACAGAGGTATCTCCGTTCCACAATTTTTGCTTGTTTCCTTTTCATCCTTTGTAGTCAGAACCTTATGGCCAGAGAACAATTCCATGGGATCGAGCTTCTTGAAAAATTCAGTGTTATACTCACCGTTTTGAATTACTAAATTATCCAGTGCACGCTTCTGGTTAGCTTTTTTTAAGATATTCTCCTCAATAGTGCTCTCACTAATCAACCGGTAAATATGAACTTCACGTGTCTGACCTATCCTGTGGCAGCGATCTTGAGCTTGTTGATCCATGGCAGGATTCCAGTCACTGTCATAGAATATAACCGTGTCCGCACCTACAAGGTTGATGCCAACGCCCCCACTTCTGGTTGACAAAATGAAAAGAAAGATCTTGGGATTTGTATTAAACCGCTGCATTAACGTCTGCCTCTCTTCTGGCGGAGTAGAACCGTCAAGACGCATGTAGGTATAACCATATAAATTAATGAAAGCCTCCAAGATGTCAAGCATTTTGGTCATCTGCGTGAATATCAACGCTCTGTGTCCCCCAAATTTTAATTTCCTCAATAGCATAGCGAGCTCTTGCAGCTTACCACAATCAAACTGTACCAGTCGCCTATCAGGAAAATATACTTGTCTCCTAACGATTGCAGGTCTAATTGGAGACAGAAGAGGTGACAATAGATCTGTAACTTTCTCTTTGTACGACGGATTAAGAAAAACAGGAGAATCACTTTTGCTGCACCAGCAATCAGGTGAAGGCACTCGTGCAGCTGGAATCGCAAATGTAAAAGCTTCAACTAGCTCAATCATCTTCTGAAAACGCTCAATCGGTGAAAGAACTATGTCAGAAAGGATTGAGGAATACATGTAAGACGAACAATGAGCTTTAAGATGGTGTATATCATCAAGAGGACCCTTAATGGTTAAAAGAGTTCTTAGAGATGTAGAATAAGTAGGCTTTCTCTGGCATCTCAAAGAGTTCCACCATGCAATTGCTGCTGCCCGATCCTTACTTTCTTTAATTCTATCTTCAAATATAGCCTTACGAATATCTTCAAAAATATTTGTTCCTTGCAGACTTTTGCGGTTTTTTGAACTCAGTGGAATTTCATCTGGATTATCCTTCAAATCCACACGCTCCTTGATTAATTCTGAGGGCGTTGAAATAGCTTTGATCTCATCCCCTTCCCAAGAAGTCATAGAAAAATCAAGATGTGTGAATAAGAATCCCAAAGCCTCAAGATCAACCCTGGAAAATGGACTTTCCAAAAGCAGCGAACAGATTGTGGAACTCAAGTGCACCTCAATGCCAGCCATATCAAAAGAACTTACTATAGGACGACCTTCAAAGAGATCAGGATGATTGCAAACTTTCCGCAACTGCATTATGATACTAATCATCCCAAAAAAGCTTCCACTATTGAGTGTAGCCTGTGTTTCTGTGCTTGCTATGAAGTCCTCATACAAGTTGCGTTGCCTCTTAGACAGTCTACAAAATATAACATGCTCATGTTTCAGCGGAAGTTGCTTCTCCACATCTCTTTTTAGGCGTCGTAGAAGGAAAGGACGGAGGACATTATGTAAACGATCAATAACTTCTTTGTTGATTTTTTCTTGTCCCTCAACCATCCCTGCTATCGGGTTACAGAACCAATCTTTGAATTCTTGGTGAGACTGAAAGACATGTGGCATCAGAAAATGCATAAGTGACCACAATTCCATAAGATCATTTTGCAGCGGAGTACCAGTCAACAAAATTCTGCGTTTAGAATTGAAGTTCAATAGAGTTTGCCATCTCTGAGATTTCCAATTCTTGATTAAATGGGCTTCGTCAAGAATCAAGTATTTCCACTTCTTGCGCTTGAACATTTTACTGTCCTGAATAACTAGCCTATAGGTCGTTATGCATATATGAAATGAGTTGAGCTTCATCCATCCTTGTCTCTTGAGTTTCCGCTCCTTTGCACTCCCAAAGTAGGTGAGAATTTTAAATGCAGGACACCATTTAAGAAACTCAGTTTCCCAATTAAGCATCACACTTGTTGGAACAACAATCAGATGGGGACCCCATATCCCCTTATCACATGCAAGATGCGCTAGAAGAGCAATGGTCATGATTGTCTTTCCCAGACCCATTTCATCAGCCAGGATCCCATTCAACCTTTTCTCATACATAGTAACAAGCCAGTCCAGACCAATGTGTTGGTACTCACGCAAAGAATGCTTGAGAAGAAATGGCAGTTTTGTTCGAACTTTTGTTGTAGAGTATGTAAATCCAGTTGGCTGAGCAGATCTTGCTGCTGCTGCTGCATCAGCAATTTTATCACTACTATCTTTACTGTTATCTTCAGTTATTTCATGGGATATGCCATCAACTTTTTCTGAGCAAGGCTCTGGATGACATCCTGTTAAATCAACGTTTTCATCACCTGAATCAGCTTGTTGCCTACTTTCGTGAGACTCTAATTCAGAGTCTTCAGACTGAGCACATGAATATTTAGATTCATCTTCAGATATGTGATTGTCACCGAAATCCTATCACAGAAAACTTTAGTTTAAGAAAAAATTAATAAATGCTATTGAACACTGGCAAACAGGAGAATTAAAAAGCATACCTCCTTATACCTTGCAAGCAGAACTTCAATAGGGATTTCACTCTCTTTTTGCAGCAGAGCAATCTGCAGTACAAGTATAAATTTCTATTTGTAAACTCTCAAATCGAACAACGTTTTTCAGAAAACGAGAAAACAAAATAACTAGTAGGTTTGTCACCTCCTCGACAGGGTCTCGATTGTCTTCTTTCGCTAAATCCTCTTCGACAGACAATGTAGTCTCATCATCCTGCACCAAAAGAGTAGATATACAAATTTAAAATCTATATGGTTGTTCATAAAAATTTCGACAAGAGAATCAAGTTAGAAGAGAAAAGTCCTGAAATAACGATCTCTGGCATTTGATAAAATGGCTGACCTTTTCCTCATCAGCGGCAACAACAAAGTCCACATCTTCCTGCACATGTCATAATCAGTGACACAGAAGTTCATCACTTCAGTCAGAAGCAATGTCTTTATGCTAATTGCAGATAAGATCATCATTAAGGTCTTCTGGCAAATAATACACTTGATATTAGATCCAGTTACCTGTTCATCACTAAAATCATAGGTATGATCTTCCTTTCTGGAGTTTACAGAGGCAGTCGTCAGGCCTGGCTCAACGTCATTAGAATGGGTTTTGGATATTGCCAAATGACCATAGCTATCATTCTGTAGATGAAGGTTATATATTATATTTGAGCCACAATTTCGATGACAAATCAGATAACGGGATTTTAAAAAGACATACAACTTACAGAACGACGAACACTTGGGCTCCCTTCAGTTTCTTCAGAAACTGTAAGATTCTTCTTGTCTGCTCCAAATGTCAAATGGAACAAGGAAGTCAAAGAGCAGTTGCATTGCTTTCAATACATTATAGGGACTTAAGACACTCACCATCACCATGATCTTGACTCACTGAGGCCAGACTGTCTTCATTTTCATCTTTTATTGGGCTGGTCTCTCGGCTGACTAAAGGATCAAAATCAAACACTTACACAACATGAGGATGCAAATCAAAGTTGACATGTATTGAGGATGCAGGTTGTAAGATTTAAAGTACAAAATGACAGCATGAGGAA
>JAKUCM010008746.1:0-19612 GCA_023374145.1 Lepidium sativum | reverse complement strand
TATAGATGGTACTATATGATACATATTGATATTTTATATAACTACTACATGTAGTTGTACTACATACACTTACATTATACATTTATGCAGACATTGATGTTGTGTTGTTTAACGTCAACTTCGAAGGTGATAAGTTTTTGGTAGGAAGAATCTTCAAGTCTAAAGCATTGTGCCTTATAAAAATGGAGTGCTTGATCAAATAAAAAAAGTATAAAACTACTATGCTTATCTCCAGCATGTTTATGGTGAATATATATGATAGTTATAGACAAAATCGATATATTCTAGATATGGTAGGCTACATTAACACACACTTGTTTGTTTGAAGAGCGTAAGGATTTTCATTAATTAGTTACAATGAAAGTGACTGGTGAGATAATGAGGTCAACATATTATGGATTGCGTCATTTATCGGATGTCGCTGTTATCCGCAAGTATTTTCTGGATGAGTATTATGTTAATGTATCATATTGGAAGGCATGAAGATCAAGAGAGATTGTCATAAATATACCATTAGGCTCACTTTTAGGGAGCTATGCTTTAATACCAAACTACCATTCTTTGCTACAAAAAGCCAATTCGGGTAGTTTGTGTTATTTAGAGGTTTGTCACGATGCAATGGACATGCAACGATTCAAGTACAACTTGATTGCTTTTGGTGCTTCAGTTACATGATTTTAATTCATACAAAAGGTTATTGTTGTCAGTGGTAGACGTCTGAAATCAAGATTTAGAGGTTCAATTATATCAGCTTGTGCCATAAGGGAATTTCCAAATATTCTCTTTTGCATATGGGAACGTGGACAGTGAAAATGATGAATCTCGGAGTTGGTTCCTTACAAAGCTGAAAGACTTTGTTGAAGATTCTCATGAAGTTATCTTCATATCAAATCAGAATAGTAGCAGCCACAAAGGGATGTGTAAGGTGGCTATATTTCCATATGTATTTAAATAATTGTTTGATATCGTAATACTAGTAGTTATATTTACTAACTTATATAGTATGACTACGTAAATAAACAAACTACATGTGTAGTATGTCTACATTGTTTGTTTATTTTTGATTGATCGCTTTTACTATGTCTACACAAGTGTTTCACTTTACTACGCATGGGGCTTGCATTATTAGCCTCGAAAGGACCTTGCTAGCTAAATTTAAGACAAAAATTCTTGGAACATTGTTCCTACAAGCAGCAAGGGCGTATAGATTGCTAATTTTGACAAATAATTTATTGAAATCAATGAAATAAACCCTTGATGTCTGCATATCTCATACCAAATCAGAATAGTACTAGCCACAAAGGGATGCGTAAGGTAGTTATATTTCCATATGTATTAAATAATTGTTTGATATTGTAATACTAGTAGTTATAGTTACTAACTTATATATCTCATGGACATAGGTTAGTCGCATACAAATTATCTTTGTATTTTTTTATATAATTTATAACTTCCCTCCTACACGGATACATGATTTTGTAACTGGGTGAGGAGCCATTGCAAAATCACTTAATTCAATATGAATGATAGTAATCTTGTTGAGTCATGGAATATACTATTAAAGTAGGAACGTTAATATACGATCATATATATGATGGAATACATTCAAACAAATTCAATGAGATGGTTTGCAAATCGTTATGTCGTAAGTATCGTGGTTCCTAACCCCTAGTGTCAAGACTATATTTAATAGCAACATGGTTGACTTGACTGCTTATGTAGTCATATGTATGGGAAGTCTACAATTCAATGTTCAAGCACATGTTGTGAATACTTCTATGTACAACTTGGTGAGAGTAGATGTTCTTGTGAGTACTTTCAACAGTTGGGAATTTCATGTTCCCATGCAATAGAAGCAGCATCCAAACTCGACTTGCATATACCATCTCTAGCACGTGTAGAATATCTACTAGGGACATGATATGTATCATATGTTGGGAAGATATGTTCAATTCCTTCTGGGAGTGGTAATTCAATAATCTATGACGATCACCAAGACAAGTTCACCCTCCACCCTTCCAATTTAAGACATGCACGAGGAAGACCAAAAGAAAAGACAAACACATCGATCGTGAAGCCAGAAGTAAGTGTAGTTTTACAATTTGTAATACAGTGTAATACGTCTTCATGGTGTTATATATATAGTATTACTACTTGTATCAATTCGAATGTGTATAGATACATTGTGATATATCAAAAATTGTTTATGCTGATATCATATATCTTATATCTTATATATGTCTATTAAACAAACTAGTACTCGACGATGAATATGTTTTTATGGACTGGAACATATCAAGTCATCTTGCACGAAGGTATTATAACTATGGATTGGGCCATAACATAATGGGTTGAAGATAATAAATGGTGGGAACCAACTCCAAGTATTAATATGAAAATGATTATTTTTGTAATAAAATCATTGCATTAAGAACTTTTGATGTTTGGTTATATAGGGGTATATATATTTCAAATCATATTTACTTGTGATCTGACTCAAATTACTAACGCATGTAATGCCCAAACTAACCTTTTTGTGATTTTGTTAGTAAACCTTCGATCATTATATATCATCGATAAAATATAATATAACGATATTGTAGAAATATTATATAGTAATAAGTGTTTAATCATTGGAACACTACCTACATAATATACACACATGACATAGAATTACTTATATATAATAAATGACACCATAGTTGATAAACTAACAACAATTATTATTGCAATGTCAGTGACAAAATACCAAACAACTACATACGTTCATGACACCAAATATTGTTATTACAATAATTAATAGTCATAATTACACAACTACTAATATTTATTGTGGAAGGTGAGATTTATTAAAGGTTACAAAGTTCTAGAGCGCATAGTTCTTGGCAGTGTATTCCAAATCGGAATTCTTGATGAAAGAACATTCTTTGATGTTTCCCAATGAATGATGCTCCATGAATGATAGCTGCAATTCCAACATATCCTGGTATCCAAACATATGTGTTATTATATTATTGTAATACTACTGAAGTAGTACTTATGCAAATTATATTACCTTACCTAGACTGAAGTTACTTAGCTTAATATCAACCAGTGAAAATTTGAATATTATAATCGATTGAGACTTCATTACATTCATAGTCCCAAGCTGTTTTATCATGTATGGAATCATGGATGCAATAGGCTTCATTTTTTTGGTTATCTTCTTTCCGGACAACAATCCCTTGTTGCAATCAAGGATTGTGATAGCCCTCTCTTTCAGATCCATAACTAGACCCACCCGGTGTCGGCTCTCAGTTAGAAGTGGGTTATATATGATATCCACTTCTAAAAAATATTTTTCCCTACCAATGAGTGGAAACCTCGACGCCGATGAGAACATAAAGCTTTCACATATCTTTTTCTGATTGAATGTAGGTTATTGCCGAATCAGTTCATAGAGGAAGGTGGATGGAAAGAAGTCAAATCGACATCTATCCCATTGATTACGCGGACGTTGCACATATTTAACCTGTTCATTTGCAGCCTACATATGTAGTATTACTATATGAGTAGTCATACATTGTATGTGACTAGAGTTTTACTAGTTCATCAATCAAAAAACGTCATACCATGATCTCGAGGAAGCATGTATTAGGCACTTGAACACCATCAATAGAGCAAATACTATGTACCAATATGAAGTATGTTAGTATTTAAATCACATAGTATACATATATGTATACTATACTTTATATGTACAGTTACTTCTTAGATTGTAGTTCATTGAAAGCATTGAGTTGGTCTTTATGGGGGTCAGAAAAAGGATTAAATTCAAGGATAAGAGGCTTCCTTACAAAGCAACATTTTCTCTGTAAATTGGCATGGATTTCAGTTTTTTTTTGCTTGCCTTGACGTTGATTCTTTTCTTTGTCATCCTCCCCAATGGTGTATATTTTGAAGTGGGGATCCTTGCTCATGTGCTTGCTCTCCTAGCCGGCTCAATTATATTATCACCAATATTTTATGCTATTGTTGTGTTGACATCACCGTTCACTGTCTGTTGGGATGGGATGTGTTGATTTACCTACCCCTGAGTCTTGTAATTATAATAAATGGTATAAATATGCAGATTTTCTAAAACATATAAAGTAAAAATTATTCACAACAATAATAGTAATACTACCGAAGTATCACTAATGTTTGTGAAGGTTGTGTTAGCCCAAATGAGAAGCTTGGTGGCTCTATAACGTGTAGTGGATCACCCTCAGCAGCGTTTGCCCTATTGTCTTGTTGTAAATTAGGCGTAGACTATAATTCAACTATATTACTAAATGCATATACAATAAACATCAATTAACTTACAACACATTGGTATCAGAAAACCTGAGTTTCATTATAGTTTTTGACTTGTGAGACTGTCCTAAATTATCCACACCATGATTTTTCTGACTATTCGTCTACCAATTCATTTTATATTAGTATAACATTGTCAATCTATAACTATACCTCGGAAATATTATTTAATGTACTTAATGTAAAAGTTAAGGGATATGAACCTGAGAATGAGCACTTTCAACATTGTTTGTATGGCATCCGACTTTTAAAGAGGTACAATAAGGTTTAATGCAATGGCATCCGCGTTTTGGATCAGGTGTATCTCATGTTCTTCCTCGCCTTCTTCACTGGCGGAGCAAACATTTTTTTATTATGTCACCTGCTTTTTCATCAGAACTTATATCAGTATGCATATTATGAAGGTGAGGGTTTAATCGTCTATTCAATATCGATGAGTGTTTAAAAAAAACATAATGATGTAACAATTCTACACACAGAGAACTACTATATGTTGTCACCTTGTCTAGACTTCTTTGATTTTTTTGGGGCGGGTTCTTTTAGAGGAGATAAAGCTTATTGTGCTTTTGGCTTGGTAGCCAAAAAAAGTGATTCTTTCTTCTTTGCTACCTCATTTTTACTTGTTTTCCCCCCTTTCGACTTCTTGCTGATTATTCTAGTCTCTTGAAACACTTGTCAAAATGTCATTTCATATGGGTGCCATACTTCTTCATCACGCCTTCTTATATCCTCTCAATCCCAGCAACAATTAATTGACTGGCATGAGGATAAGTTTTATTATCCTTAATAAACAATCTCTCATTGAAATGTCGATCGTCTATATGTCTGAAACTGTCACCCATGTAGTCGATATACTCGTCATATTTAAATTTCTATGGTTGTTGTTTTTACTTTGGTTTCTCTTCTACATCTTGAACCCTCACTTTACATACCCAACTATTACGATCGAAGTTATGATCTTGGTCAATTATTGCACTTACCTCTGAATCATCCTCTTCATTGAGGAACAATATATCATTCCCAAAATGTGAACTGTCCTCAATGATTTATGCAGTAACTTCCACCTGCAAATAGACAATATACATTGTGTATGACAGATCAATCACATTGTATAAATTTAATACTAACTACATATGCAGAAGTACTACAAATCAAGATATACTATATTAGTGTACTACATGGTCGTCTCTGTCAAGCTTCCTAGCTTCATTAAGTTTGATCTCCCGGCTGTGTTGCAACATGGATTCAATCATGTCATATATTGGTATATCCTTGAGCTCGAGGCTTCCAATAATTGTGACTAAAACAAGTGCATGAGAGAATTCTTGTATAACATAACTTTTTTTGGCCAAGCTTGCTACATCTTTGGATTTTCCACTCCTAACAATCAGCAAGAATGATTCCCTACCTCCAAGGGGATTTTAGGTATGCATCAATATCAGCTAGCATAGCTACACGATCCATGTTATATTTCTTTCATTAGATGTGGGGCATAACACTACATCCACCAGAGCAAGTATACCAAGCCTGAAAAGGGTTAGCAGATCTCAGAATGTCTTCCCTTTCATCAGAAGCGTCATGATTTTTTAAATGTCATTTTAGTCTTACTTTTAAACAGGGATTTCCAAATTTCATCTCGGTTGTGATGGCCTTCCATTTACCATTTCTAGCAGCCTTTTGCCACTCTTTGTACGTTGTTGTCTTTTCAGAAATAAATTATGTGACAGTAGCAAAGTCTTGAATTGCGTACCTAATAGGCTTTCCAGCATACAACCACCAAAGCTCGTACTTCTTCGATGTTACGAGTTGTCTACATAGGATGTAGTGAAGAAACTTAACTAGGAATGTGTGATTACCCATTCTCAACAAATGACCAAAATATGACTTCATTAGCATATCCAAATGCTCTTTATTCGATGTCGTCTTTATAATTTCAATATAGTGCAGATTGAAGTAGTTGTATGTTCGTTGCTTCCCTGATGGTTCACACCCAATCATCAACATCCTCTTAGGCATCTTGTTGTCTCCCATTCTGTTAATAGGTTATGCATACATACCACACATATAACAATACTACATTAGTATAGTTTCTACAAACAAAAATTGTATATAAGACAATTGGTCACCATTCATATTCAAAGAAAGTACCATAGATGGAAATATATATTGATAACATATGCAATTCTATGTAATCTCACTTAACAATATTCAATTAATAAAGTCTAACACATTTGTAATTTGTATGTTAAAAAACATATACCATAACGTTTATAGCAACTTCTTATACAATCAGTCAATATAAGATACACTCAATATATAAAGCATGAAATCCATGAACTTAGAATTATCAGAATATAATAAATTGCAACTAATCAAAAATGAATATGCTCTACAACATTCAATGAATATGCTCTATAATATCAAAAATGGCCAATATGCGGTTATAACTAAATTATTAACGAAGTTGAAATCTTATTCACCAACACAGACAGAATGTATGGAACCATAAAGTTTGAATCGAATATTTGATTCTATATCAGTTGAATCCTTAGTAGTTTTTTAAAACATATTGATGTACATATTAATAGAACTACTATACAATAATCAAATTCATTCGAATCAGTAATTTCTATTACGAAATTCACAACTAGTCAAATACCCAAACGAATAACAAATAATTGTAGGCATAACTTCAATATAGTAATACTACATTCAAACATATGATTATTATTCGGTTATCACTACCAAATTTCAACAAATTTATTATATTCTTCTCAAAATCGACAGATTGACTATAACCCTAAATTTTGAATCGCATAAATAAAATAAGCAAAAAGCATTTGAAATCCTTAATAATTGTTCAAATCAAATAAATATGTTGATTAAATATTATCACTAAACATCAAACAACTTTGATCGTAGCAGTAACTTCAAAATCAGATACATTAGAGTCAATTATTCTGGTGGATATCGATAGATTCGCAAGACATTGGGCGGATTTTTAACAATCCTAAGAGAAATTAGCACATTTTCTACTCATGTTATGTTTACGTTGGTGGATACGGTTACCCATTCATTGAAATAGTAGCATCTTACCGAAATATCATCGGAATCTCAATACATAGAATTTATCATTCTAGTGATAAAAAGACACAAAATTGAGTTTAGTAAACTTACCGTTTGAGTAGAATCTGATTTTCATGCACCAAATAAGAAGTTTTGAATTTGTCTTTTGTGTAAAAAATGGTTGAGAAGTTACAGATGTCAACTTAGTAACGAAGAAGAAAGTAACTGACAACTTGTAAATTTTGATTTTCAAATTCTTTTTTTTTTCTTTTTCTAATTTTCAGTTAAAAATAGAAAGAAATGTTAGTCTTGTATATATTGTATAATGTTTGTTAAATATAGTGGTCTACTATAGCATGGTCATTTTATGAAATATAATTGGTTTTATGGTTATTCAGCAAATTATCCCAAAAAAAAAATGTCATAGTAATTTATTTAAATATTAAATTTTTTTATTGTGATAATATGTGATGTTAGTTTTGAATTAGAGTATCATCATTTTAGGTGAACAAGAATAAGAACATGATGTCGAGAACATTTTAGGGTTTTAAGGTTTAATTTTTTCCGATACAAAAAAAAATTTAGGATATAGATTTTGGGTATATATTAAGTTTTGTTGATCTTATTATAGAAATAAAGTTAAAAAATAAAAAATAATAAAATAAGAACATGATAGACCACAAGATGGTCCAAAAAACAGCGGGCTTTTTTCTTGGGTTGTCAATTTTCTTTAAGTAAAACAACTGAGTCTCTCCATTGGCCCAATAAGTCAGATAATTATAAACGCAACCCAGAACTCCTTTTTTGAATTCTCTTCCTTGCAATGTTTGTTTTATTCGCTTATACAATCCATATATTGTCCAAGCAAAAAAAAATTAATAACAAGATGCACCTGTAAATTGATGCATGGTATAAGAAGACTTGTGACTCTAGTTTATTGATACTAACTCACTTATACATAACTTTTATTAGTTCATTGAATCCACAATACTCAATCCCTTGTTAGTATCGATATGTCATTTCTGTTAGTTATATAGCAAAGATGATTGATTATATGTTGGTTCGGAAAATGGGGAGAGATTCATTTCCAAAAAAAAAACTTAGGGAGAGATTTTCATGTTTCCAGAACCAAACGACACTTAAAAGTAAAATACTAAAAATCTAGACTCGCAAAAAAAATTGTAAAAATAAAATTTTAATTTGTGTGCAGTTTTGATTTGCAGGCAATAAAAAATAATAATAACGACAAGGTGGCACTTTTCCACCGGAAAAAAAAGGAAATATAAAAATCACCAAAATTACGTATAGAAAAAGAAAAGAATAATATTACAAAAATGAAACGTCAGCAAAAATCCGGTTTACTCATTCTGGGTAATACATGAACCGAAACCGGTTCAAGTCCATCAGGAATTTCCACATTCCAAATCTTCGCCGGCTCCGCCACAACATCCACCACAACAATTCTTCCGTCCACCGTAACAACACAAAGCTTCCCGGAAACCGCCGTAACTTGCAGAGCTCCTTTAAGCATCTCTTCTCCACCTTCAACAACAACAACTTCTCTCCACTCTCTCATTTCCTCATCGTAAATTCTCACTGTTCCTCTCGTCTCATCCACCGAATAAAGCTTCTCTTCCTCCATCGCCGCCACTGGACCTCTCCATCCAACCAACATCTCCTCCGGCATCGCTTCCCAACCATCCATAACGACGTCGTAGATAGTTCCTTCTTTAATCGCGTCTCCTTTTACATTCACCATTAAAAGCTTTTTTCTATATCCAACTGCGTCTATGGCTTCTCGGCTAAATCGTAAATCTCTCATATCTCTTAATGTCTCCCAATTTTGTCTCCGATTGTTGTGATTTTGATCTCTGATATCTAATTTCTCGATTGATTTCGCGATGGTGGAGGAGAACTGTGAACTTAATCCGCTCGCGATGTAGATTACTCCGTCGCAAGATCCGGTGGCGCACCACCGTCTCGGGAACTTAATTTCGGGACCGGAAGTCCAAGTTGATAAGATTGGATCGAAAATTAGAGGGTGAGAGATTGCTGGAGAGAGTTCTCGGTTACTTCCGGCGATGAGAACAAGTTTTCCGGCGGTGGAAACACACTGAATTGGTAAATTGAAGGAGATAAACGACGGATGACGGTAAAGAATCCGGTGAAGAGGCGGGTCGGGTGGAGGAGGAGGAAGCGGATCCCATTTAGAAGAAAGCGGGTCGAAACACATGAACCGAACAGAGGGGTTGACTCGAGCTGGATCCGAGCTTGAATCAACGAAAAGCGCGTAAAGAGAGGAAAACGGAGGAAACTCCGGCCAGTAAAGGAGACGGCGCCACCGTGTACAAACGGCGGCGATTAACGACGGACGGTGGACGAGTGAAAGGCAAATCTCTGAGATGTGATTAGGAAGTCCATCGATTAGAGTAGCGTCTTCTCTTCCGGCGTCGAAAATTCTTCGCTTCGCCGGCGGTGATTCCGCGACGGCGGTAGCCATGAATGCCGTTTCAGTTTCTTCTCTCTCTATATTTTTGTAGGGGTTTTAATTATTTATTTGAATTATTATTCATATATTAATGAGATAAAGGGAAGCGTGAAGAGAGGGAAAAGTTAGACATGTGGAGGAGCAATATATCAAAATCGAAAAGGCCAAAGTTGGAAAGTGTTAACATCTCAATAACTACGTAAAGCTCAAAGGGGAATTAATATAATACAATAATAGTATCGTACTATATATTAATCATATATGAACGAACTGTTAACTACAGTAATATCGTAATTAAGTTTCTTAATGATGGGATTATACACGAAACTATGATTTATGGTTATATCGAACTGGTTGGATACAGATATTTTTAGAGGATTTTCATTAGTCTTTTTATTTTCTCTAATCACTGTTAGTTCATCTCCTTCTCTATTCACTTTGTATTTTACCTTCTTTTTATCGCCAACTCTAATTTCCTAGTTGTAACATGATTAAGTTGTGTTTTGAATTATAATCTATCTTTTGACTTTTGTTTATTGTGTTTTGAATTATAATTAAGTTTTATGAATTTGTGCTTTAGATTTCATTTCTTTTTTATTATTGGTAGTTTTTTTTTTTAATTTTATGATATTAAATCTTAGAAACTATATATATATTTTTATATATAATTATTAAAAATATATATATTTGATTGCCAGTTCAACCAATGAAAACAATCTAGGTCTTTATTTCTGTAGAAATCAAGGTAATAAATAAACTTGAACTAATTGAATGCCATGGTTTTATTTTATAACATATCGTATATATTATTTACTGTATTAAATAATTAATTTTTATTTAAATTGAGCACTCATTTAAACATAAGGTTTTGTCTTATTGACTAGGAGATTTGTTAGAAACAAGAATTCGTAAGGATTTATGGGGGTTTACATGATTTTGAAATAAATTTATAGAAATTCTTATAATTGTTATATAATTTTCAAAACTCCATCTGAAATCGTGAAATTTAAATTTTTGTTTTTGACTAATGAGATCTTTTAAATAATTGATTTTTTTAAGAATCCTTTCAAATTATATTTTTATAACATTATAAATAACAGCTTATATGCTTAATTCACTATTTCAATAACACTAAATTTCATAAAATTTTAACAAAATTGGTACAAAATCGTTTATGACTTTATCACAAATCACATAAAATTTGTTCATATTTCAATACATCTATGAATCAAGTAGTTGTTAGTGGATCGTCTGACAATAGGCTACAAGAATCACACCATTTTATCATTTCAATTAAATGTTTTCTAGACGTATAACAAATACCTATACTCGAAACTGGTGCGATCTATATCTTTCAAGATTTATGGCCAATTATGTTAATTAAATATGACATGACTAAGCTTCTCTAATTTATTTCGTTGTTATGTTGTTTCATATCTGTTTTTCGATTTCTCATTTGTATTACGCGAGTCAACACATGCTCCCTTACAAAATCCATGAGGTATTAACATTGTTTTCGGAAAAAAATTAGAAGAATGACTTTTAGTGCCATATCATTATATCAATCATGATTGTTTTGAATAGAATTACAATGTATTTCATTTTCTATGTGCTAATGAATTTATGTGAAGATAATTTAATTTAATTGATAAATTATAGTAATAGGGTCCAAAAACTCTTTAAAGAGAAACTTCTTAAATATTCTTTTCTCTTTTTGGCATATAAAGGAAAAAGTCAGAGACAGCCGTTTGGTGTCGTATGCTACTTTTGGTGTGTGATCCAGATTCAACCTTATTTTCCTCATCCTCTCAATAATGAATATTCTTTGGATTTTAATAATTGTTTTATGTCAATTGATCTTGTGATACTAAAATATAACAGTTTGGTATGTTTATGTCCGTTCAATTCTTTTTTATCTAACGAGATTTGTACTAACATAGATTAATTTAAATTTCAAAAAGGAAATGCATTCCAAACTAAGGTAGTATTTATTTCATCTATAAATTCAGTTCTAGTGCGACATTTAAAAGTATGATTGGGTGGAAATGTATGTGGTCTAGTAGTATATTTATAGATGCAAAACATAAAAATTATTATTATAAGTATTTTCGGAAAGGAAAACATATACAAATATTTTCTAATCCAATTGTAGTGGTTAAGTAGATTAATCAAAACCTATATTTTAGAAGGTAATTTTTCATAGATTATGTTTGATTTAGGCTCCAACTTTGATGTACTGCTTATGCTATAATGCTATAAGCCTTCTAAATTAATTGACTTTATATTTGTTTAATTGATGGGAAGTACTCACTATTTAATATAATGTCATGTTTTGTCGTTTCACATTCAATTATGGGCCGAGCCGTTAAGCCCATTAGCAATTGATTTGCTAATGGATCAAATCTCAGCGTCGGCCCAACTTCTATATAAGCTCGATCTAGTGGGCCGGTTTGTGGCCCATCTAGTCGTCTTCTTCTTTAAGAGTGAGAGAGAGAGTTTTCGAGCGAATTACAGTAGAGAGAGAGAGGATCGATTTCATGTAACAGAGCTTAGCTCTGAATCTAACACACAGGTTCGGCGGGGAACTCTATAAATCTGTGTCCTCACTCGTGGTGCTCTCTTACTCTTTCTTTTAAGCATTCGGACTTCAATCACTCGGTTTCCGCAAGTAATTCAAGGTCGGTCGACCTATTGTGCACAACAAGTGGTATCAGAGCCTGCGTTCAAGAAGAATCGCATAAAGCTCGGAGCTTACAAAGAAAAGAGTACAAGAAAGGAGAATCACTTACCTTTCTCGCGGCTATTGAAGCTTCTCATCTTCTCCTCGGTCTCTTGAAGAGGCTTAGAAGCCTATATGCATTGACCAGTACCTCGCAAGAAATTACAGAAAGCATTAGTGTATTGCGTGCATATCAAGAAAGCAAATAAACCAACAAACTTGTCACAAAAGTTGAAGACTTAAGCATGGAAGTCATCTCTGGTAAGTTTGAGGTGGAGAAATTCGATGGCAAAGGGGATTTCGGATTATGGAAATACCGAATGCTAGGCCAATTTGAGATTCATGGCCTTCTCACAGTAATTGAGAAAGATCATGAGGAAGTATGGCCAATGGAGGAAGTATCTGTAACGGATCAAGAAACAGGGAAGGAAATTAAGATTGGAAAACGAATCTCAAAGGATCCTCAATGGGAGATAAAGGATCGGCGAGCAAGGAGCCTGCTCGGACAGTGCCTATCTAACTCAGTGTTAAGAAAGGTAATGAATGAAACTACAGCTTTCAAGCAATGGAAAGCACTAGAACGAGATTACCAAACAAAGACTAAAGCAAACAGAGTCTATCTAAAGAGGCAATTCTCTCTATATAGAATGGACGAGGACAAATCAATTGAAGAAAATCTTGATGTGTTTCTAAAAACGATAGGAGACTTAGAAAGTCTAAAGGTTACCATTCAAGACGAGGATCAAGCCATTGCATTGTTAAACAGTCTGCCACCTCAATATGACCCTC
The DNA here is from genome assembly GCA_023374145.1 of Lepidium sativum. NCBI lineage: Eukaryota > Viridiplantae > Streptophyta > Magnoliopsida > Brassicales > Brassicaceae > Lepidium > Lepidium sativum. Next base: position 6,215 of record JAKUCM010008746.1, on the reverse strand, counting down.
TTACTCACACTTTACAATTCGGAAATGCCAAGGACACTCTAACTATGGATGATGTAATAACTGGTGCTTATGGAATGGAGTCTAACCTAAGACAAAAAGGGTTATTAAGGAAGAAAACACATTCAGAAGGGTTGACTGTTGAAGGCAGAGGCAGGACAGACAAAAGAAATGTAAAGAATACGGGAAAGAACAGAGGCAGATCAAAAAGTAAAGGCAGATCCAAGTCAAGACCAAAACAGAGCAATGAAGAAATCAGGGCCTGTTGGATTTGTGGAGATGAAAATCACTGGAAACGTGATTGTCCACAAAAGAAAAATGGAAAAGGAAAGGAATCAGCTAACTGTGCATCTAAAGACACAAAGGTTTTAGCCTACACTGCAAGCCTAATTGCAACAACTGAAGAATGGGTAATGGACTCAGGTTGCACGTTTCACATAACACCTAGAAAGGATCTAATCACAGACCTAGTTGAATTCGAAGGAAACAAGGTCTATATGGGAAACAATTCTTACTGCTCAGTCAAGGGAATTGGAAATATTGTGATTGAGAACAAAGAAGGTAACTTAGTTACCTTAAATGGGGTTCGTTATGTACCAGAAATGAGTAGAAATTTGATATCCCATGGTCAGCTAGAAGAGCTAGGATGCTACTATCAAGGAAAGGACTTCAACATTCAATTTTACAAAGAGAATGGTGACAAATTTATGTCAGGAAAATATCATAATGGCTTATATTTCCTAGATGGAAGAGTCCTAAGCACAGAAGTCAATATGGTGAAGGCAACCATTGACTCAACTACTAGGTGGCATCGAAGGCTAGCACACATGGGAAAGAGATCAATGGAGACACTAGTCAGAAAAGGCTACCTAAAGAATGGAGATGTGAAAGCTATGGGGTTTTATGAAACATGCACATTGGGAAAGACTCACAGACTTAGTTTTCAGAAGGGAAAACATACCTCAAAATGTACTTTAGAGTACATCCATTCGGATTTATGGGGATCACAGAACACAACACCTAGCATATCAGGCTGTCAATACTTTATCAGTTTCATAGATGATTACTCAAAGAAAATATGGATTCAATTCCTAAAGAAAAAGAGTGATGCATTTCAAGCTTTCAAAGATTGGAAAACTCTAGTTGAAAATCAAACTGGGAAGAAGGTAAAATGCCTAAGGACAGACAATGGACTAGAATATTGCAACAAACAGTTTGATGACTTATGCAAAGAAGCTGGTATTAAAAGACATAGAACTTGTGCATATACACCACAACAAAATGGAGCCTCAGAAAGAATGAACAAAACTATAATGGAAAAGGTGAGATGTATGCTATCTGAATCTGGTCTAAATGGTGAATTTTGGGCAGAGGCAGCAAACACAGCGGTTTATATTATAAACAGATCACCAGCAGCATCAATCAACTTTGATGTACCAGAAGAACTGTGGTCAAACTATAAACCAGAGTACAAACACCTAAGAAGTTTCGGTTGTATAGCTTATGTCCACACTACTCAAGACAAGCTAAGTCCTAGAGCTATAAAGGGAATCTTTGTCGGTTATGGAACAGAGACTAAGGGATACAGAGTTTGGCTAATCGAAGAGGAAAAACTAGTTATTAGCCGAGATGTAGTATTCAATGAAGATGAACTATACAGAGACACCATTTTAGAAGAACCAGAACATAAAGCTGAGAACAAAACCAGAGAAAGTAAATCCGAGAGAAGGGTAACTTTCAAAGTAAACCTAGAGGAGATACTGGGTGATAAAGATCAGTCAAAGGGTATAGTTGGGTCAGGTGGAGCAAGTTCAGAACGTGTTCCAGAGGGCATCGGTGAAGATGAGAGTCATGTTGACTCTGAACATTCTGAAACTGAAGAGACCAATCTAGAAAACTACTTATTGGCTAGGGATAGGAAAAGAAGGAATATAAGACCTCCATCTAGATACGAAGAAGCGGATCTAGTTGCATTTGCCCTATCAAGTTCTGAGGAAATAGAACTAGAGGAACCTAAGACCTATACTGAAGCTATTCACAGCAAAGACAAAGAAAAATGGAGAATAGCAGCTGATGAGGAAATGGATTCTCTCATCAGGAATAACACATGGATCTTAGTAGACAAACCACAGAACAAAAAGGTAATCGGATGCAGATGGTTATTCAAGTTAAAGCCAGGCATACCAGGAATAGAAAAGCCAAGATATAAAAGCAGATTAGTTGCTAAAGGTTATGTTCAGGTTGAAGGAGTAGATTATAATGATATCTTTTCTCCAGTGGTTAAACACGTTTCAATTAGAATACTACTAGCAACAGTTTCAAATTAGAACATGGAACTAGAACAGATGGATGTGAAAACAGCTTTCCTACATGGGACACTACAGGAAGAAATCTACATGAATCAACCGGAAGGTTATGAAGTTAAAGGACAAGAAAGAAAGGTGTGTCTACTTAAGAAATCATTGTACGGCTTAAAGCAATCACCAAGAGAATGGAATGCAAAGTTCAATGAATTCATGAAGAATCAAAAGTTCCAAAAGAGTGAATATGATCCATGCGTCTACTACAAGGGAAAGACAGTTGACACCATGATATATCTACTCCTATATGTAGATGATATGCTCATTGCATCAACACAAAAACAACAAATTGTCAATCTCAAGAAGCTACTCAGTAAACAATTTGAGATGAAAGACCTAGGGCCAGCAAGACGAATCCTAGGCATGGACATATACAGAGACAGACAGCAGAGCACACTACAGCTATCTCAAGAACAGTATATCAAACAAATTCTAAATATGTTTAACATGAGTGACAGCAGATCAGTGTCCACACCAATAGGAGCACAGTTCAAATTAAAAAGCAACACATCAGACAAAGAAGACGCAGAGACTAGAGGAATGGAGGACATACCTTACACGAGTGCAGTCGGAAGTCTAATGTACGCAATGGTTGGATCACGTCCAGACCTTGCTTACTCCATTGGTGTTGTCAGCTGTTACATGTCAAAGCCAGGAAAAACGCATTGGTTAGCTGTTAAATGGATAATGCGTTATTTGACAGAAGCATCTAAGACATGTCTAACATTCAAGAAAGATGCATATTTTGCTTCAGACTTAGACAAACGAAGATCTATCTTAGGATATGTGTTTACTCTAGGCAATAACACAATAAGTTGGAGATCTAGACTACAGAGAGTAGTAGCTCTATCTACAACTGAATCAGAATATATAGCCCTATCAGAAGCTAGCAGAGAAGCAGTATGGATACAGGGTATATGCGAAGAAATGAAGCTATGTACAGGAACGGTAGACATATACTGTGATTCTCAAAGTGTTATCTACTTATCAAAGAACAGAATGTGCAGTGAAAGAACGAAGCATATTCAAATCAAGTATAACTACATCAGAGAAGTAACAGAAGCAAAACAGGTCAAAGTTATCAAGATCCACACATCCATAAACCCAGCGGATATGTTCACGAAAGTCATACCTGCTGAGAAGTTCAAAGGCTGCATGCAGTCTTTGAGAATGGTGGAGACCTAAAAGTGCTCATATGAGTATTCCGACATTCAGAATCGATGTCGGAATACCCACATCTGTTGTTACCTGCGAAAGGTCAACAGAAAAGAAAAGAAGTCGGGTCAGTAGCAGATCCAAACAAACAAACAAAAAAAAAAAAAAAGGGATGGGAAGAGTCTCAAACTTACATGCAAAGTCAGATGAAAGGTCCCGATGGTTCATTTGATCGAGAGCTGCATCAAAATCAACCAGAAGAAGGTTAGATCTAAGAAAGCAAAGGCGGTAAGAAGGAAAAACCTAACTATCTCCGTAAATCTGAAACATGTAGGAGGAGTCAAGTGTTTTTTGGTTTCTTACCGGTTTCCTGAAGCTTGAGCGTAGATCCGCCAAAGGTCCACTCACCGTGTTCATCGTAAAAGAGGAAAACAAATGAGGGTTAAACATGAAGTCGAATAGATCTTTAGATCTATCGGATAAATAACAAGATCTTCTCATGCAGGTACTAGAAAACTCAAGGAAAGCTCAAAGGACGAAGAACCTTACCGGAGAAGTCAAACCGTCATCGGAGAAAGGTGATATCCGAACGACTAATGCTTTGCGCATACAGAAGTTCATACCAAAGACCAGGTAAGACTTCAACATCTTTCAGAAGAGTCATGAAAGAAGAAGAAGAATCGAGAAGAAGAAGAAGAGTCGTGAAGAAGATGAAGAACACTCGAGAGAAAACGTCACAGCGGCTAGGGTTAGCTCAAGAGTGAAGTGAGTGAAATGAGAGAAGTGAACCGACAAAGGTGGAGAAATGTCATGTTTTGTCGTTTCACATTCAATTATGGGCCGAGCCGTTAAGCCCATTAGCAATTGATTTGCTAATGGATCAAATCTCAGCGTCGGCCCAGCTTCTATGTAAGCTCGATCTAGTGGGCCGGTTTGTGGCCCATCTAGTCGTCTTCTTCTTTAAGAGTGAGAGAGAGAGTTTTCGAGCGAATTACAGTAGAGAGAGAGAGGATCGATTTCATGTAACAGAGCTTAGCTCTGAATCTAACACACAGGTTAAGGTGCGCTAGTGAATTCCGGAAGCTATTCCGAAGAGAGATGTACCCGTTGATGGTTTAATCGGCGGGGAACTCTATAAATCTGTGTCCTCACTCGTGGTGCTCTCTTACTCTTTCTTTTAAGCATTCAGACTTCAATCACTCGGTTTCCGCAAGTAATTCAAAGTCGGTCGAGCTATTGTGCACAAAATATAATGTGGAAGATCTTTGTTCTTTTATAAATAAGTGTGTAATATATATTATGTGAATGTTTAATAAATTTTTTAATTCGTGAGATTCAATGTTTTTCTTACCATAAAAATAGTAATGTTAGGATTCGATCATATTTTAATTAAAAGTTTAGATTATAAATTAGATTTGTATAGATTTAATGATTAACTGTTAACAAAAACAAATAATAATAAACATAATTTTATTCATTTAATGGTTATTTATTTACAAAATCAACTAATAATGAATATAATTATGGTTAATGAAATTTAAAAAAAAGGCTCGCAGCCAACAACTTTGGAGCACGTGAATAGACACGTGGTTTGCGTGAATATTCCGGCGAGAGAACTTTTCTTCCTTTTATAGAATAATTAAATTTTGATCCAATAATAACAAGAAAGTTAATAGCTTTCGGTGACTTATTAATAACTTACACATTCTTCTGGTTATAGGTTAGTTTTTGGTAAGACTTGAAAGCAATGAAATTAGTTTTTTCAGCTTATAACAAATTCGGGAACAAATAATTAATTGAGTTGTATTATATCAAATGATTTGGTTGATCAGATAAACATAAATCAAGAATGTAATAATAACAATGTTTTAATGACATCTTTTGTTTCGCTATATTGATGAAAGATATCAGAACATTGGCAAATAAAATGTATGATTGTCACTTGTATTATCAATAATCATAAATCATATGGCCACGAATTCTCGAAATTACCTAGAATCTCGGACATTGTAATAATATCTCTTACGTGTAATTAGATTTTGTGGTCCTCTAATGACATTACAATGTCAAACTACATAGATTATCAAACTTATATGACTTTTATCATTCCCTCTGTTACATTCTCACCATTTCATTACAAAATAAGTTAAGCTGAAAAAAGTAATTTACATACATTTTCTATTCTGTCGCTTATGTAAGGTTATTTTTTGTCCCTTTGAAATTGAATTATGATTATCTTGTTAATGATCTGTTACATTGAGGTACACTTGTATGTTTTAGAAATTCTTTGATATACATAAAGTATGTAAATTTTATTATTACTTTTTATCTCCTAGATTTTTAACACTAATTGATAAAAAATGTCAAAAGTTTAGAAATCAATATATATGGAACAAGAATAAAATTCTACAAAAACATATTTGTAGGAATGGAGTAAGTTTAAAATTGTGTTGTTCAAAAGAAAATGATAAACACTTCAATCAACAAAACAGAGGTAGAATAAATTAGTTGACTAGAACTCCAAAAAAAGTTAATAATATATATATGTGTAATTTCTATACCTGTTAACATTATATATATTATATATTTGAGATATCTTTTTATCGTCGTTAATAAGTGAGAACAAAAACGTAAAGTTACTTCTGTATTTGTTGAATAAAGAGGTCTAAATAAGTGAGTGTGTAGAGCGATACATGCATATAC
>JAKUCM010008745.1:0-12236 GCA_023374145.1 Lepidium sativum | reverse complement strand
TAGAGAGAGTCCGGTGGATTCAAATGTTAAAAAATCTTCTCAGTTTTACTTTATAGATAGAGCCTTATAGATCCAAATACTGACAAAAATTCTTTCCAGTTTTATCTAATGGATAGAGCCTTGTACATCCAAAAGTTGAAAACCAAAAACTATACTATATTTTTAAAAGTTATTATATTTTCAAACTACATATATATTATACTCGAAACTTATGTATTGTAAAACAAAATTATACTTTGAGATATACAAGAATTAATAAAATTACGGAAGCATAATTATATCGCATTACAAATACATTTTGAGTTATATTTATAGTTTTTACAAAGAACCACTAAAAATTAAATGACCTCAGCCAACAAGTCAAAACCTTCCAAGTCTAGTAATTGTTTTCAATTTTAGGCGTCTCACACATAGGAGTGGTATAATAAAATGGTCCAACCACATATTTAACCAAATCCTTGAAAACCATAAACGGTCGAATTAGCTTCACTCCGTCTTGACCATTCCCAAAATTGGTCGGAATGTTACATGATTGGTCAGGAGAAGACACGAGCCGGACATTACAAAGTTGTGGCTTGAGATCCTTGCCTCCACTAAAGAATTTGTTGACAATTAGATCGAACTGGCCTCTCTCATCGGTCTGGTCACTGCCATAGTATCTCACTCTTCTCCTCTCGTCCAAACAAACGATTGCTACTACTGCCCCTGAAATAAACAATGTGAAATGAATAATTTGGTTAACTAAATATGGTTTTTAGTTTTTTTACCATGTTTCATTTTAATGGTGAGGACTTTTTTATAGATAGTCAAATCTTTTTCCAGTGTAGTGGTTAGAATGATCCAGTTAATTACTGTAACATCAAGAATTTGATATTTTTCCATTATTTTATAAAACAAAATTTAAAAATAGTATTTGGTTATATATCCAAATTTGTCGATAAAAAAATTCAGTACAATTTTTGGCAGAAGTTTATGCCTGTTAAAATTTTAACGGATATCACTTCCATCGAGATTTTTCATTTTTTTCTTGTAGGATATATACCTTTGATGGGTTCAGAGCCATTGATCCATTTGTCGTAGTTCAAAGAGCAATCTTGACACATTACTTTTCCGGCGACGTGAATAACATCTCCGTCGTTATACGCTGCCGTTTTGGTGATATGACTCACACAACTCACCAAGAACAATATTTCTACTAGCAGAATCAATGTTGTGATTTTCTGTGCCATGACGACCTTTTTTTGTGGGTTCGATGATACTTTGAGATTATGCTCTTTGATGTAAGAAAGAACTTGGTATATATAATATTTATATTATATACAATTAAAATCGAGACTTTTTGTTTGATGAGGTGATTATGTTACATGTGTGGAAGAGCACTACCTGTAGACGTGCGCTCCATTTAGTAATGTCGCAATCATTTTTCTTAATTAAAAAGCTTATAATAGTTCTTCTTTCTTTCTTTCTGATAACTATGAGCTTAGAATATACTACCTCTCTGTTTTGTTTTATTTTGTTAGGTGTTTTGAGTAATTTAATACAAAATTGACTAAATTTGATATTATTAACTTTTAATATTATGTAATATATTACCTATGGTTAACTAGATTACATTTAAATAAAATGTTAAACCTTTTTTGATATAAAAAATTAAATCATTTTAAAAACATAATAAATAAGTTTCTTACTATTTTGTATTTAATTAAAACATCTTACATTTTAAAACAGAGATGAATAAAAATGTGTTTATGTGTTATTACGAAACAAATTAGAGTAAATGTCTTAATTGTTATTTTTCTTGTCAATTGCATCAATATTTAACTAGCTATTTAACACCTTAAGTTGACCAAATCTTTTTGTTATTATTTACCAACGTTTTCTTCTAAAAGTCTATTCTTGTAACTGTGAGAAGAAAGCCACATAGAAAATGCAAAGATAAGTAATAGAACTATATAATTCGCAAAGGTCTCTCCTTAAATTATTCTCAACCACATTACGTACTTACTCTTCCTCCTCTTTTAAATTTCATCCTTTTATACAACACAACACACACACACACAATACACTCACACGATCCTTTTGGTAATCTGAATCTGTAACCTCAACACAACAACGACAATATGGAGTCTCTAAGACTATTCATCTCTCTTTCATTCTCATCATTCTTCTTAGGTAATCTCACCTTCATCTAAAAATTAAGCTAGCTCTTGATTATTGCACAAATGAATTCACTGAAATCCAAACTAATGACTAATGTTTTGAAGGTGCTGAATCGGATCATCTTCACCATAGTAACTTAAAGAGTTTGCGACCGAACATGCTCTTCGTGTTTGGTGATTCGTATGCAGACACAGGAAACATAAGAAAGTCTCAATCAGATTCTTAGAAAATCCCTTACGGCATCACTTTTCCTCATAAACCCTCCGGTCGTTTTCCGATGGCCGCGTCGCTACCGATTTTCTAGGTTCTCTCTTAAAACACTATTCACTTTTTGTAATAATCAACGAAGGTATGGATGGTGACCAGCCACCAGATTCAATACTAACTCTAACAAACGATACATTATGGGCTTTGGCCACATTGTAATGTCAGGTTACCTAGATTGACGTCTTTGTTATAAAACATGAGTATGTTGTTATTTAAATGCTTACTAGAAGTATGTTGATATATTAGTTCTTTGCAATTCACTACAGGATTCATTTAAAATTTAGTACTATGATTTCGTCTTAGACTAATTAAGTAACTATTTATTGAGTATGTATTTTACTTTTGTCAACAATTAAATCGACAAAATCTTATTCATATCTCAAAATCATTAGTTTAGGTTATCTAAACTATCACTAGAAAAACTCTGCATTCAATGTTTGTTTACAATAATAAAAAAAAATTAACGACTTAATTCATTTTAATTTTAAGAGTTATTTTATCATTAAATAATCTTGAAATTATTCATTTATACACCTTTTATTACATTTTATGATTATTACTTTTATACGATAGAATAAACTTTTAACAGATAATAATTTCACCAATATATAAGTTGATGCGTATGTGCAGCAAGACACTTGGGGATAAAGTCACCGATCCCGTACACGTGGAGGAAATACGCGGGAAAAGAACGGCTACTGTACGGAGGAACAGGAGTGTTTAAGACTTTGAACAATCCATTACCAAACATGACAACTCAAATCGATTATTTCGAAAAAGTCTTAGCCACCGGCAACATTTACGCTCCCTCTGATCTCACCTCCTCTCTCGCTCTCGTTAGCGTCGGAGGCAACGATGATTACAACACTTTTGTCACTCAGAGACGCCCTATGACCGTAAGCAAATACCAATTTCAACTTTGTTAACCAAAACAGTTTAACATGATCAAAACTGAATCTTGCAGGAGTATCCTTAATTCGCAAAACAAGTTGTTAATCAAATTGAGATAAATGCGAGACGGATTCACAAATTGGGAGTGAAGAAGATAGCGATTCCTTTAATACAGCCACTTGGATGTCTCCCTAGTATAACTGGTTTTACTTCATTCCAACGTTGCAACGAGACAAATAACGAAGCAACAAATGTTCACAATAGTTTGTTGTTTCAAGCTGTGGCCAAGCTTAACAATGGAACCAAGCCATCGACTTTCGTCATATTTGATTGTTACAATGCCTTCCTCACTGTTTTTAAGAACAAAGGACCAGAATCCAGTAAGTGATCCATATATTAAAGTTTGGAATTTTGAATTCAAAAGTGTTTTTTTTTGTGTGATCCATACATATCTTACAAGGTTTGTGAATTGCTCAGGTGTTAAGTGGTTTCCAAATCCGTTGAAGCCATGTTGTGTTGGGGTTTCTAGCCATTAGAATTGCTCAGACGTTGACGAGAAGGGTGAAAAGAAGTATGTAGTTTGTGAAGAACCAAAGGCTGCCTTTTTCTGGGACGTGTTTCATCCAACTGAAGAAGGCTGGAGATCCATTTACTCGGTTTTGAATGAAAATCTTAAAGCTGTTTTGATTTAAGACTAAGACTTAATGTTCTTGTTCTTTTGTGTTTCTGTCTCTTCTTCCAGTTGTGTGTTCTGACAATTGTATCGGCTTATGTTTCTAGTAAAGAGACTTCAAGTCAAGCTCGAAGGTTCAAGTCTCAACACAAGCAATTGGTGCATATTATAAGGACCATCCATCAAGTTCATAGATGAAAGAAATGACGATAAGAATATGAAAGTTTCCTATCTTCAGTTGATCTTGTGTTATATCAGAAGCTGTTTTTGGATTGATAGCTTGAAACTTAAATGATTTTTTTATGCGTAATTAGAATTGATGCAACATACAGAAAAGAATACCAAATTCCAATATAACCCAATTCACAAACTCTTTCCAAATAATAGGGCTTTATATATAAGTAATTGAATACAGGAGAGATATAAAACCAAATTTGAGGATGACAAACAAAATCAAAGTAAACGGCTTAAAGAGTGGTCTTATATAACCTAGTGGCGAAAGAAATACCTTCCTTGGATAACACGTCAACACTATGAACTGATGATTGTGATCGTGTCATGGACAATGACCTTGTCACTCCGAAAAATATGCATATAACATCACTTATATTATATTATTTAAATGAATAATTTTATATATTATTTAACATTATTTTTTTTTTACCAACGGCAAATTACATACTCAAACTTAAAGAAATGTAGCCGAAACCCAAATTATAAATCAGACACACAAGCTTTCGCAAGCTCATCTACTTTATAATTTAGATTTTTAGGGATCACTGAAAGCACATAGGAAGAGAATCTCGCCGTTAGCCATCTGAAGTCCGTCTGGTACAGTAAGAACGCCGGCCATTCCTCAGGGGACTGTAGAATATGATACATTGTCACGCAGTCCGATGAAATCTCCACTTCCTGTATCTGATGCTCTACAAGCGCCTCCAACGCCTAGATGATGGTCTCCATCTCTGCATGCAACGCTGATAAACTATGGTGTATTCGTCGTGATCCCTTATAACCTCCATCCACTGAATCTAGAAAGCAAACCCATCCAACCCCTGAATAGAGGCCAACATCTTTTCAGGACGCGTCCACATAGCACTTATAGCCAGTGAAACTAAGATTAGTTGTGGTGGGGTATATCATTCGCGACTTACACACATCATTTTTGGATCTTTTTAATCCTAGCGTGTCCAAAGAAAGCGTACGGGCACAAATCCAATCCCCGTAATCCTTGTGTGCCCTTCCCAGAACCACACGAGGGTCAAGATCCACTTGTGTAAAACAAAATCCATTTCGGGCCTTCCAAATATGCCAAATGATCCATGGAAAGATCCCAGCCTCTGCCTGATTCGTAATTCTATTATACAAGAAGTCTAGATTAAACCAGATTGATCGCCCCGGGAAAATTTCCGGCGTCGAGGGGATATTCGATAATGCCCAGACCTGAAGACCCGGTGGACACTCAAATAGTACATGGTTGACCGACTCGTATTCCGCCCCACATCGTTGGCACCTCGCATCGCGCCCCAACCCACGTTTCACTAGGTTTTGGGATACAGCCACGCAGCCGGACAATACTTGCCATATAAAATGCCTTATTTTTGGTGGACACTCTAATTTCCAACATCTCGAATATAGAGGGTCAAGAGAAGGACCATAAAGACACCTACCTCCCACCTCGAGTCGTTTAGCTAATTCATATCCAGATTTTACTGTATATCGACCTGAGATTGTGTAGTGCCATCCCTAGTAATCCCCATGATGATTTTTTGGTACTCGTGTTGCCAATATCAGCCCTACATCTCTCGGGTCAAAATATTGACGAACTTAAACCTCTTTCCATTGACTTGTACTACTATCGATGAATTGATCAACCGTTAAATCTGGGAATAGATACAGGTCCGACCAAAGCGCAGGTCGAGGTAGTGTATCAGGGATCCACGAATCTCGCCAAACCTTTATTTGCTTACCATCCCCAATAATCCTAATTAGACCTTCTTTAACCAATGGACGCCCTGACATAATGCTTCTCCATCCATATGACGTCGTGGCTCCCACTTGAGCCTCCATAACGTTCACATTATTATAGTATTTTCCTTTTAGTACCCTAGCCAAGAGCGAATCCGGGAATACCGAAAGGCGCCAAATCTGTTTCGCCAGGAGGGCGGAGTTAAAATCTTCTAGAGTCTGAAACCCCAAACCCCCCCCCCCCCCCCCCCTCTGTTTTGGGTTTACATAACTCGTCCCATTTTCTCCAATGTATACCACCCGTGTTCCCCGAATTTATCCACCAAAATTGGCCTATCGTCCCCTGAATTTTCTGCATCACAGACTTCGGGAGCCGATAACATCTCATGATGTATGTTGGTATTGCCGTAAGTATAGATTTAATAAGAATCTCCTTACCCGCCTTAGATAACCATTTATTAGACCATGTTGCTACTCTGGCCTTTAACTTCTCAATAACAAATGCAAAAACTTTAGCTTTGGATCCTCCAATGTTCTCTGGAAGGCTCAGATACATCCCCATACCACATGTGTTACTTATCTCTAAAATCTGTTGTATTTGTGCTCTCATATCCATATGAACTTTCTTACAAAATTGTATCGAAGACTTGGCAAAATTTATTTTTTTGCCCTGAAAGCATCTCATATTCTTCCAGAATTTGTCGAATATGTTGTGCTTCCTCTATATTTGCCCGACAAAAAAATAGGGTATCATCTGCAAAAAGAAGATGAGAAATTGGCGGGCAATGACGTCCAACCTTTATACCCGTTATACTACGTTCTTGTTCTGCCTTTCTCATTTTGGCTATTAAGACTTCCGTACATAGTATAAATAAGTATGGTGAGAGAGGATCCCCCTGTCGTAACCCACGATGGGGAATAATATGGCCCCCTGGGACGCCATTAAGCAAAACTGCGTATTCAACCGAAGTGACGCACCACATAATACATTTAATCCATTGATCACAAAAACCCAATTTCGTCATGAGTGCTTCAAGGAAGCTCCATTCTACTCGGTCGTAAGTTTTACTTTTATAGCCATATATTTACCACTCACTGTGCTATTTATTCCTAACGCATGTACCATTTCCTGGGCAATTAGAATATTATCAGAAATCAGGCGTCCAGCCACAAACGCCGATTGTGTTTCCGACATGAGCTTAGGCAGTAGTCTTTTAAGCCTTAGACACATCACCTTAGCTACTAATTTATATTCAATATTACACAGACTAATATGCCTGAATTCCCCCATGTTAGTTGGTCGGGGAACCTTTGGAATAAGACAAATATTAGTCTTGTTCAGACTTTTATCAAAAACCCGCTCTTGTAAAAGTTTATTAACTAGGTTTACTAAGTCTTCCTTCACAATCTCCTAGGAGTACTGAAAATAGAGAGTCGTCATTCTGTCCGGTCCCGGTGCTTTGTCCGGGTCCATGAGAAATAATGCAGTCTTAACCTCCTCCACTGTAGCAGATCTAATTAGTGTTCGATTATCCATTTCTGACACTCTGCTCTGGATATCTACTATGTCTACCTCAGTCCTTCCACTACTAGTGAATAAATCCGAAAAGTAGGATGATGCCTCATATAAAATGTCTAAGTCTTTTGCGACCCACTGTCCCCTTCTATTTTCCAACCCAATTATCCTATTTCATGCTCTCCTTTGTCTAACCACTGCATGAAAGAATTTAGTATTATTGTCGCCTTCCTTCAGCCATGTATTCCTACTTTTTTTGTTTCCAATATATTTCCTCCTCAACATAAGCCTCCTTTAACTTAGCATTTGCTTCTTGCAATGTCCCAAGGTCAATTACTTGATTATTATTTAGATTCTCGATGGTCCTCTTCCAATTAATTATTTCTTGTCTCCCTGACTGGAGATTCATACACCGCCAATGAGATATCTCCTTCCTACAATAGCGAATCTTTTCACTCAATAGTATCTCCCGACCATTGTTCCGCTTACTCTCGGCCCTGGCCCAACTTCGGTCCACTAACTCCTTAAACCCAGTTTTGCCCACTCATCTCTTATCGAACATAAAACTTTTTTTCTTGCGCATCTCTGTTAGATTTTCAGCTTTCACAAATATAGGCCTATGATCCGATCCTATAATATCCAAATAATTTATTTCTGAATTTGGAAATATTTCATACCACTCCCCATTTCCATACGTCTTATGTAAGATACATCGAACTATTCCAATATTTCGAATTCCTCGCCATGACCATATATTTCCCCTCTTAGATAATTCTAAAAAGTCACAGTCTCTTAACATTTGATTAAAACTCAGAAACGATGATGGAGGTCTAACAACCCCTCCTTGTTTTTCGTGATTTCATGTTATCTCATTGAAGTCTCCACAGATTATCCATGGACCAGACCTAAAGATTCTCATTCTTGTTAGCCGTTCCCACACATATAATCGTCTATTTTTTATTGGTTCCCCGTAAAAAAATGTGACAAAAATTTTGTGACCTGAAATATCTAGTGATATATCTATTATATTCTTATCTTTGTGGATAATTATAACATTATAACTATCATTATATAGTACGCCAAGCCTCCACTACACCCTATTGGGTCTACTGTTGTCAAGTTATTGAAGCCCAAATGAGATTGAATTTGTTCTAGAAAAGAAACTTTATTTTTCGTTTCAGATAAAAAAAAAAAAATCTGGTTTACATAATTTCCACATGTCTCTCAGATAGTCTATTGTCACTTTATTTCCTAAACTCTTACAATTCCAACATAATAATTTAAAAATCATTAAAAATCTATCATAGAGCTTTTTCCTGCTCATTTGCCTTGCCCTCTTTAGACTTGACGATCCTAGGTGTCTTCCTAGGTGACAATGTATTCACCAGCGCCAGTTTTCTCGCGTTTATTCCTCTTAATGGTGTCGTGGTGCGAGACACAGCCTTTCCAAGCCCCACTTTTGGTCTGTGATTTTTGATAACCTTTGCAGATTGCACTTTCTCCACTAGCTCAACATGCATATTGACCTGTTTTAGATCTGTCATCTCTTGTTGAGTGTTCAAATCATCCACCAAGTCCAATTCGGCTAGTTTTGCCGCAGTTACTGCTTCTGTGAAATCCGCCTCATCATCTATGGCCATATCTGTCTCCTCGTCTAAATTTTGCGCTGCTGAATCATCGTCTGATCCAGCATCATCCTCCACTCCATCCAAAACCTCTGTTTTTGTTTCATTTTAAGGTTGTGAAGTCCCAGCTTCTTCAGCATTTGTCACGGCCAATGCCTGACATATTTCATCATGAAACAATGGGCATCAAACTTTCTTCGCCGAATTTGTCTCTTGCGCTATTTCTGGTTCCAATTCCTGACAATATATCAAAACCAGAATCCCATTAAAATAATTTTTCAAAATATTAATAGCAATGAAAAATATTCTTACAGTCTCAGCTACAGCTTTCTGATTTTGCAAGACACGACCTCTTTTCAGGCGTGCTACTTTATCTTTCCCAAATTTAGCCGTTACCATCTGGTTGGATCCTCTATTAGGTCCTATAACTACCCCTTTGTAGGTCCTATTTTTATCATTTTGACATAAAGCTTGGCCAATCTCACTTCCTAGTAATCCATCTCCCGATTTGTTCTTGTAACATACCAAGACTTCATGAGTCATTCGGAAGCACAGTAAGCAGTAACCTTCTAACCTCCTATACTCAAACATGACCTTCGATTCCCTCCCTTCCTCAAATTCCAGAATTGAGGAGAAAACCAACGGTTTAGAGCAAGAAATTTCAATAAGAACTTGACCCTTCTCAACTTCAATACTTATCACCACTCCTATGGATCTAGCTACTAATCGATATACCTCTTCTACCCTATACTCAAAGGGTATTCCAGTTATCCTAATCCATAGCCTAATGAAATTGGGATGATCCGCATCGGCCAATGGTTTCCATGGTGCATAGGAAACCATCCACCCATCGAAATTAATAGACCCGTTTTCTAACACACTACCCAACTCCGTTTCAAATTGAAACTCAAACTGGAAACACCCGTTTCCTAGGTTAAGCCCTCGCACCCGCCCCACTATCCCCAAAACTGAGGCATTCTAAAGAGGGAGGTGTCTACATTTTGCATCATGGGGTTTAGACAACATCCCATGAGCACTTTTGAACTTCTATCTAGCAAGTCTGAGTTATCAATTTTAGGTATCCTGATTTTCAAGACCCGTGGTGGAGACTTAACCATTACACCCTTCTTAGGAAGACCTAGCTGTGCCATTACTACTCTTTGTAAGGTTTCTCCACCTCTTGCTAAACCTTGTAATATATCTAATGATTTCTGTGATTTTATATCGTGGTAGACTCTCCTTAAATACCACCTAAGCCGACTTCACCTCTAGAATAAAGGCTAGAAACTCGGCTAACAAAATAGTTGAGAATTTAAATTTGAATTGGTGATTATATTCTTATCACCTTGTAAACCATATATTAAACTTTGTAGTATGTCTTTTAACCAACCGCTATCCAGCCAACAACCCTAGATGCATGATCTTTTTAATTATGATCTTATCATTATCGGAAAATCAAGTTAGCCCTTATATGACACGTGTTCTGTGATTCGTCTAACTTAACAACATCACCCACATAATTGCTAACCTTCATAGAGTGTGATTGTAGTACTAACCTTGTACTTCTGAGAGGTTTAATTTCCTTTTGCCATGTATGCTGACCTATTCCATCCGATAGGTTGCATCTTTCTTTGGTAATCGATGCCATTGTCTAATTGACTCCTCCTTCGTAGCCGACACCCCAAAGTTATTCATTCTCGTATCTTTACTTGGCATTTCCTGTGTCCTGCCCTTATACACAGCTAAGTACATTAGTTCAGCCGAAATTCAGTTTTGTATGTACGATTTAAATGTCCAATTTATACCATTGATGATCTTAATATGGTTGACCCTTCTTATTTCTAATCATATCACACTGTATATAATATTGAAGACAATCTAGTGTTGTCACTAACCTTTGACTTATTAGTCTCTTTGACCAATCTTTATGAGCAATGAGTACCTTTGGCTCACCATCATCCGCAGTATTCTGCACAAATTTAATCCAAATGGATCTGTTAGACGGGTAGCTTATATAGCAAAACCCATCTAAGCGCCATATGTGGATTAAGCTTTTTGTACCCACATATAAAAATGAACCCTTTATTCATACCACTCTTTTCCTCGATCTACAACCTTTCCTAATATACCACTCTTGCATTTCCATTTAGATCCGCTAAGCATTACCTCTCTAATTTTGAGATTCAAGAATCTATGATTATTAAATAGCACTCTACCATTTGAGTTTTCTAGGTCAATCCTAAGACCATAGCTTAATGAATCATTATTTTTTCCTTTTACCCTAGTTGACATTCCAATCGACTTGGCCATTCGTTTTAGAAAACCCTCACCATTCTCCCATGAGATTGCCTCGTGGATCATTTCAGTTGTACCGTGTCTGAAATTGATGTTATCAGACACCGGCTTACCAATCCCCATATCATCCATTTTAATGTTACTATAAGCAGCATATTCATAAGAACACATCAAACCAATATCTAAATTTCCATATTGAAACTGAATCTCTGATCTTAATTTGAACATAAAATTACCTCAGCCTCATTGAGACAAAACTCGATTAGTCCAGCTTTCCGATGAGCATACAGCCACCCAGCTTCAGCACGTGCTTGGAGACAGAATACTGCCTCGCCGCTTCTCACTTCTCTGATCCTTACAGCGGACCGAAGAAACCCTTTCTCCAAATGGGTTGAAGAAACCCTTGCGGATCTAACATATGGTCTCCGATCACTGGAAACCCTAGATTCCCAATCGACAAAGTGACCTCCTTCTAAACCCTAGATCTATCCCCGACGGCTTATCTGAACGATTCGTCTCCCGGAGAACACCACCAACCTTTGCACAATACCACTTAGCAAATCCGATTCCAATTACGGCTCCGGATTCTACTCCCCTTTCGAAACTCAAAAATCCCAAGCCCTAATATGATACCCGAACTTCTATTTCCCCCTTTGCCTGGAAAGAAGAGACCCTCCTTACCTGCGCGTGACCACCGGAGCTTGAAACGATCCCTCGCCGGAGATCGCCTCGAGAGAGGTTTTTTTTAAAAAAAAATCATTTAGAACAAATGATATTACTATTGCATCTTTTACATCAGTTAAATAAAATTAATACAATCCAATGTTGATTTACATCACTT
>JAKUCM010008744.1:0-21981 GCA_023374145.1 Lepidium sativum | reverse complement strand
GGAGATGATTCAAACCAATCAAGGGCATTCACAAAAACGAACGGTCGTCTAATTTTCCCATACTCCGGTGAGAATTAAATTCATAAGAACTGAATAATCGAACTTTAAAGGCACAACCTAACCCCAGCAATTATAACAGTCTCCTAAGTTAAGTTTCATTGTGTTCCCACGTACACTACTCTAGATTACCCAGCTCTACGAGCAAACTGAAGAACGAATAATTTCACGAACCTCCGATTCCAATTTGGCTATGTAAGCAATAAGGGCTGCTTTATCCCTCTTTTTGATGGGATTCTTCATCAAACCCAGCCTCCTTAAGTCGTTTCCACATAACTTCTTCACTGAGAGGGCTCTTCAAAACCCTAGAAGCAGGGGTAATCATCAATCTATTACTAGCCGCAGTACTCGGCGTTATCGGGAATCTTTCTGAACGAGAAGTTGCCATCGTCTCTCCCAATCACACAAGACAGAAATTCAAACCCAAATTCCTCCGATCTCCGATCAAAAGCACGATGACTGTCTCTACACTTTTTCTCTCTCTCACAGCAAAGAAAGTTCTGTGACAGTGCGTCGCAGAGAAGTCTAGTCTCTCTTTCTTTAAGGTAGAAAATTTAGTCAAAGAGGTTTATATTCGACCAGTCAAACACCAAAACGATGCCGTTTAAGCCTTCTCAATCTCGTTTTTAGTGGCTAAACTTAAATTTCTAATGAAATTTTTAAAGGGTCGTCAAATTATCCTCTGTACTGATTTTTTTTTCTCAGACAAAAAAAAAACTATTTTACTATTTATTTGTGCCTTAAATTTTTCTAGATTTCACTAAAAATTATAGATTTAAATGAATTGGTCACAAAAAAACATTTGCAATTATAATCTAAAAACATTTACGGTACGTTTAATTAGTGTTTTGAAAACACATTTAGTTCATAAAACGACGTAGTTTTTTGTTAATTTCTTTGTTTAGTGAAAACGACCAAACGACATCTAGGACTTAATTCTAAAATTGATTTGGACAAAATCAGATTATAAAGATTACAAGACTATCTCCAACCAACCAAGAGTTTTAAGTGAGTATGTTACTAAAAATATTATTAAAATAATAAAAAAAATTAGAAAAGAGAAAGATATAGGTCTCTTATGTCTCTTGTTTTTTTTTGTCAACATAGATTTTATATAACGTGTATAGGCACAAACTGATTACAATCAACTATAACATGTCTCCCGAACAAACTTCGCAAGAGTATCAGCCTTGTAGTTGAGTTGGCGCGGAATTGTTGTGAGCAAAAAGGAAGTGAAAAAAGATCGTAGGCATGTGAAGTCATCCTAGTAAGGAAGAAAAGCTTGTCAGTCGACCGGCTTAACGAATACCTTCAGCACCGTTTCACAATCCGTCGACATTTCCACCTCCAAGACTTGGATTGCTAACAAAGATCTCATGGCCCATAGAACAACTTCAATCTATGCATGTAGCGCTGACAATCTTATGTCTCTTGTTAAGAGACCCATTTAAACATTTTAGAAACTTAAATTCTATATGTTTTTGTTTCATTGAACAAAAATTTTTAAAAAAATATAATTTAAAAAAAAAGTTAAATTCTTAAAAAAATATTAATTTCTTTTGGACATGGTCTAAGGTTAATTTTTCTTATTGTCTGTAATCAAAAACAAAAGTTAATAATGTGAAATTGAGGATTGTCGTCCATACCTATTGCGGAGGAAGAAAAAACTGACCTAGAAGATCTGAATTTCACGACTCCTGAAGAAGAGATCAATACTACACAATATTAAGAAGATATCAAGATAGAAGATGGTGGTGGTTCCAATGGTGTAACGACACTGTAGAGAATGAAGACGAAGAAGACAAAATAAATAGCAAAATAGTTCATGTTTTTCTGCTGAGAAAAAAATAAGTACAGAGAAGAATAATTCGAGGATATTTTTTAAAAAGATCAATATTATGGCAATTAACTTTATACCGGTAATTATATACAGATTTTTTACTCTAGACCAATAGTAAATATTTCATACTTAATTCACTAAGAAAACAATGTGGACCGACCAATAAAACTAAAAACAATAATATATATTAAAAAATGGTTTTTTGTCAACACTACATTACAACGGATCGCAAATGGTTATGAGTTTAGTGGTAGGCGGTAAATCCACATAAGACAACTCATTTGCATAACCAGAATCGAGTCCCCCCACCTACATTATGTAGAAATTTGCCTATTGGACCAGCCAGTTGTAACCCAATGAATATGCCGTTGACAAAAAAAAAAGTTACAACTGACCGGTACAATAGTCCAATTTTGGGCCATAGTAAATGTTTACAAAAATCTTTAAGATCTTTATTCACTTGACAGGTGTGTTTAGGTGCATAGCCACTTTATAGCCAGCCTCATAAATTTTGTTTGCGTGTATATCAATATTTAACAATCAGCCATATTAGTGAACATTGGAAGCCCATATGGATTTATTCAAACGAGACGTGTTACACATAGTTTGTAGATTCTGAGTTTCGTGGACATGAAACTGAGACATTCTTTACATAGTTCTCTCACCAAGAACGTTTTAACAGAGAAACTTTAGCTTCTTTTTCCAGTCGATAAGTTTCAATCCATCCTTTAATCAACCGAATCTCGGCTTCTCGTTGCTTCACAAGCCAGTCTGGGTCTTCTGGAGTTGATGGTCGTAGATCCAAATGGTGTGCACCTGAGGAAAAATATCAACTTTGCTTCAGTTTCAAAGAAAATGGATGATTAAGGTCGTAGCACTGATTTGAATTGTAGGTATATGTGATTCAATGAAACTTAGACTAGTGCTAGTCAATGTAATTGAATGAAACAAATAAGTTCAGTGAGAGAATGTTGAAGCTTCATAGTTATACCTTCTTTTGTGACAAGAGCAACAATGGTATCTGATAAGTTCTTGAGAACACTGCATTTACGGTCACGAATTCATAGGGATTAGAAGATTTGTTTAGTAACATAGTTCTCAGGATCCGAGTAAAGAGACTTATGTTCTTTACCTGCCACCACTCCAAGGATCTAACAGACCATTTGAGAAGATGATGTTACTTCCAAACAACTTCAAGGTGGTCTCTATATCCTTTTACATTAAGAGATATAGAAAGCAGATATTCAGATTTTGGCATTAGAAGAAATATGAGTTTTATCAAAAAGATGTCTTAACATGTCCACCGAACTCTGTTGTTACCCATTTGGGTCTTGGATTCACTTTGAATGTATTCCAACATTCCTCTTTATATGAAGAGTAATTGAAATCATAAGCTGGAAACATGCTGTTTTCTTGGCTGCAAGACATAGGCATTACCATCTCTGTGCACGCCTATTACAAACGGAGAGTGAAAGTGATTAATGGTAAGTTCAATTGAAAAGTTATCAGAAATAGGAAGATAGATATAGCAGTTTTTCTCTCATACCTGCCAGTTCCATCCATCTAAACCATGAGGGTCATCATCCAACTTGAAACAGTCGACATTCCCAGTATAGTTGTAGTACACACTTATTCCTGCATATATACGATCTAAGATGCTAGCACCACTATCAGCACCGTCAATTTTTCTGCATACCTACAGAAAGGTAAACCACATTGAACAATGAAACAATTGGGAGTTTGGGACTTCAAAGGATGCAAAATCTATAGTTACCTAATGCAACAAGCAAATGATTAAACTATAGCCTTGTAAGATCAAATGAGCTAGTGAATGCATTGAAAAATCATATTTTGTTGTATCCCGAAATATAAACCTCTCTGATGGGGTGTCCAGGCAAAGGCATCATGAAGTTAGCGGGATACGGATAGTCCACCATAGCCAAATAACTATAAGCTGACTCCAGCCAATCTGAAAGGTCACTGGTACTGTTCAACACCCTGCAAAATAAAGCAAAAAACTGTTAAGCTATTACTAACTAATACGCTTTACATACATACAATAACTCCAATTTATTTGTTTACCGACAAAAATGAAAAGTTTTCGTTAACTTCTGAAGGCCATTCTCCTTCTGACCCTCTGCTCTTATTGCATCCCACGAAATCTTAATGGTGTTGAAGCAGCTACTACTCTCACGCTACAACGTTCACAACCAAAAAGACAGCCACAAAATGAAGAGAGAAACACACAAGATAAAGTTAATGGACTAACAAAGCAAAAAAATTATACCTACCTTGAAATCGTATGATGCAATGTCATAAAACGTCTCAGGAGGTACAATATCTTCAAATTGAAGAATTGGAGCTGAGGAAGCTAAAGCTCCAATTGCAATGTGAGGATACTTGAGTCTCATCCATGCTGCTAACACTGTTGTATGATCATCAACACACACCAAGACATAAAAAAACAAAACATTCACTCCATAATCCCATTCAAAAGCATTCCACAACACAAAAGCATTCCACAAAATCATATGACTCTTTGCTTACTTCCACCATAGGATCCTCCAAACAACACAACTGGGCATGCTTCAGCAGACAAGTTGCGTTTCAAATCAGTGACAAAAACAGCAAAATCTGCAAGAGCTTGCTCAGTTGTGAGATATGATAAAGTGGTAGCGTTCTTGTAAGCTTCATCCCTACTTCCATAAGGCATAGACTCTCCATAATACCTATGCTAAACCAAAATCCCTAAAATCAGCAACAAATCCCTTTGAAACTCTGAAACAGGAGAAAGGACACAAACGAACCTCAGGGAAAACCAGCAAAGCACCGAACTTGGGAGCGATATCCCAAATGAATCCGGAGTTCGTAGCGAACCATTCAATATCGCCTTCGTTGCCACAGTAGAGGAAAATAGGTGCGAGCGCAGAAGCACCGAGCCAGTGATCAGAATTAATCAAGTAGCGTTGCGAGAATTTGGGAAGATCGGCGAAACTGAAGTGGTCAAGCTGCTGTGAGAAGAACTTAGTCTCGTATCGGTACTCGTTTCGATCACGCCGGATCGGCTGAATTCTGGTTCGGTCATGGAAGGTGAAGCGAGGAAAACGACGAAAAAGCTTAGAAGAAGACAGTGGTGATCCGATTGACGGAGACAAAGAGGAGACGAAAGTGAAGATCAGAAGCAAGAAAAGATAGTTCGCCATTTCACTCAAAGTCTCAAACTTTGAACACCTTATCTCGAACACAAAGACTTTTTCATAGTTGGAACTTTAATGTTTTTCAAGTAATTTGTAAAGTGCGAACTTTTAGCAAAGCATCTGTTTTTTTTTTCCACTCATACTATTTGATAACCAAAGATCTCTCATGAATTTTATTGCGATCTTCTTTCTTCATAAGCCCTCAAGGTGTCTCTTTTAAGGCATGACAGGGGTGATGGGATCAGGTTGAAGAGCTTTTTTCACAAGATCTGTCTGCTCCTTAACATGAAGCTGGTAAAATCCAGTGGCTGTAGCAGCTGATGGAAGACGACCAACGTACTTTATGTCGTTAAAGGTTCCTCTTTGCACCGCTTTCATCGCGGTGCATAGCCTTGGTGCTATGTATTGATATCCTCCCATGTTCATTGGCTCTTCTTGACACCAAACGATCTCTGCATCTGTTTAACACAAGAACAAGCTTTCAGAGAGATTCATAATCAAACAAAACTACAAAATACAACCCGAGTTTCGACACTTACTCGGATATCGCTTTAGTTCTCTCTGAATGAGATCATAAGGGAATGGGCAAAGCTGCTCTACTCTGCAAATGGCTACATCCTTTGTTTCAGACTTCTTACGCTCTTCATCAAGCTCATAGTAGACCTGACCCATTGTCATTTAACCATATCCAAAGTAATATATAAATATATATGTGAGAACTTCGATAGCAGAAAAAGGAAAATATTGAATCATTTTTTACCTTTCCAGAGCAAAGAACTAAGCGTCTGATTCCTTCTTCAAGATCAGAGTGGTCATTTTGATCTTTAATTAATCGTTTGAATCGGGTTCCTTGCTTGTCAAACCCAGGATGTCCTTTGACATCATCGAATTCTGAGAGATTAGAAACACATTGTTTGTGACGCAGCAAGTTTTTAGGAGACATCACTATAAGAGGCTTGCGGAAGTCCCTATGTATCTGCAAATGGATGATATCGAGTGTGTGCGTGTAAGAAAGAAAAAAATTTACGAAAGGTCGCAGCCTCTATAAACTTCGGATAAATATTTACCTGTCGACGCAGAACATGGAAATAATTGGCAGGTGTAGTAACATTAACAATTTGCCAATTACATTCTTGAATCTGCTTTCTAAGAGTTGGATCCATCTCAGGGATAACATAAGGATTGTCATCACTCATCTGCAGTAAAAAATTACAAATGAGAGGGGAAGCATATAAGAAAAGTGTGGAAAAACTTAATGGTGAGTAGCGTTTTATATAATATACCTGAAGGAAACGTTCCAATCTTCCACTGGAATGTTCAGGACCCTGACCATCATATCCATGTGGGAGTAGAACTACTAGACCTGTTTGACGGAGCCATTTGGCTTCCCCGCTGCTAATGAACTGATCAAACATTACCTGTGCGCCATTAGCAAAGTCTCCAAACTGAGCTTCCCATATTACCAAAGAATTTGGGTTTTCCATCGAGTAACCCAGTTCAAATCCAAGAACCCCGAATTCTGAAAGAGAACTGCATGCACAAGCACCACGAAGATCATGTAAAAATAGATGAAATGTTATGATCTCAAGTGATTTACAAAACATACCTGTTGCTGACGGTGAACATTTCAGGGTCTTGGTTCGTTGTTATATTATCCAAGGGGCAATACTGCTCGCCTGTTTCTTGATCATGAAGCACTGAGTGTCTATGACTGAAAGTTCCTCTTTCAACATCTTGACCACTTAACCGAACATGGTTGCCTTCAACAACCAGTGTAGCGAAAGCAAGAGCTTCTCCTAGTCCCCAGTCAATACCTTCTCCAGATTCAATCATTTGAGCGCGCTGTTCATAAACTCTTTTCACTCCTCTGTGTGGCTTAAAGTTCTCAGGAAAGGTTGAGATAGCTTTTCCCACATTTTTCAAAATCTCTGGCTTCACACTGCACAAGAAAATGGTTTCTCAGCAAAATGTTACATTCCGAAATAAACTCAAAAAGCAATGAAAATGTTTATACCCAGTGTTTCGAATCCTAGAAATCTGCTCAGGTGACTTGAATCCAGTCCAATGACTTGCCAGCCAGTCACGTTTTTGTGCAATATGGTCTTTACTTGCCTCAAATTCTTCATTAAGGATAGAGCTAACTTTCTTCTGAATCTTATCAATATCTTCTTGGGTTACCTTTCCCGATTCCAAGAGATTTTCCTGATAGATCTGTAGAGACGAGGGATGACTGCGTATCACCTATCAACAAGAAGTAGCATCCCTTTTAATAAAATTAAAAGAAAAGAGATCCTGAAAATAAATAAACGGAAACTGTAGTGGGATAGATCTATTTCCAAGAGATGGACAATAAAATAGCCAGACCTTGTACATTTTTGGTTGTGTGAATGATGGTTCATCTATCTCGTTATGCCCAAAGCGACGATAGCATACTAAATCAACAACAACATCAGAATGGAATGTCTGGCGCCACTCTGCAGCAAGCTCACACGCATGCACTACTGCTTCAATGTCATCTGCATTAACATGGAAAATTGGGGCACTTAAAGCCTTTGCAACATCAGTACAATACTGTGAAGACCTTCCTGCCCTGGGATCGGTTGTGAAAGCCACTTGATTATTCACCACAATGTGCACTGTTCCTCCTGTACTATAGTTAGGAAGTGCACTAAGATGTAGAGTTTCATATACAACACCTTGTCCGGCAAAACTACCATCCCCATGGATCAAAATACCCAAGTTCTTTGTTCTGTTCTCGTCTTTCGTATAATACTGTTTTGCTCTGGTTTTACCCATCACAACAGGATCTACTGCTTCCAAATGACTGGGATTTGCTAACAAAGACAAGTGAAGATGTTTGCCTCCTCTAGTTGGGCGATCATAAGATGTCCCCAAGTGGTATTTCACATCACCTGTTCCTGTGTAGAGCCCAACTTCGTCTGCTGGCCTAGTACCACCGCTAAACTCACTGAATATTTGACGTAAAGGTTTTCTGACAACATTACCCAAAACATTAAGTCGGCCCCTGTGGGGCATACCGATAACTATGTTCTCTACACCAAGATCTGCAGCTCTGTCAAACATCTCCTTCATGCCAGGAATCAAAGACTCAGCACCTTCGAGTCCAAATCTTTTAGCTGTGGTCCACTTAGTAGCCAAGAAATTCTCAAACTGTGTGCTCCAGGTGAGCCTATCATAGATAACCACCCGGCGCTCACTATTGTATTGTCGAGGTGTAGGGGTCTCGATCTTGTCTCTTAACCAGTTACATTTATCCCTATCAGCAATGTGCATGTACTCATACCCTATAGTCCCACAGTAAGCCTGCTCAAGCCTCGACAATATAGCTCTCAGAGTTTGAACAGGACGGTTCTCAGAGAGAAAACCGGACATCCTCCATACACCGAGAAAGAATTCCCTATCAAGATCAGCCTCTGTAAATCCATATAGACCTGGCGTGAGATCCTCTGGAATATCTCTGTGCTCTAGACCCAAAGGATCAAGCTTGGCCTTCATATGGCCATTAACCTGGTAAGCTCTGACTAGTAACAACAAACGCATGCTTTCTTGAATAGTTTGCCCCGAGATTCCAGGCGATGTAGCAGCCTGACCCACAAAATTTCGAAAGAAGTTATCCCACGACTCATCAACACTATTGGGATCAGCCTCCCAAGCCCTTTGTAGCTCTTCCAGGTACACACTGCTTGTTCCATCTAAGAAGCTATCAGTAAGTTTAGAAAGTGGCACAGGACGTGGAATAGGTGTAGCAGGCTCTGCTTTTGATTTCAGTATAGTGGAGTGAAAACATCTACTCTGAGAAGGCAACAACCTTGTTCTATTGGCATATAGACCACACTGCGACTGAGACAGAGTCCTTCTTATGGCAAGCTTTGCCACAGAGGAACCAGTTCTAAACCAAGCCATAGCTAAAGTAATCTATGTGCAACAACAATTCATACAAGACTCGTATCTCGAATTTTTAATTATTATTTTCCTCTGAACCTGAAAATGATCCATTAAACAAGACAATAAAATACTCAAAAAAAGAAAGTAGATAAGCCAGAAAATTGTTAAACAAGTAACGACTTAGTGATGACACAAACATAGAAGTCCTGACATGAAAATAACCTATTAATTTCAAATTTACTCGGCGATCTGATTCATTCAGATCATCGGAAAAATTAGAAACCCCAAGTATCTCCAATATAACAATTTACTTCCGGAGAATTCACATCAAAGAACATGAAACACACAAAAACAAACATGAGAAAAGCAAACAAATCAAAGCATAAAGATTCAACACGAAGGAGAAGAAGATGAACCTGGATCAAAGATGGAGATTTAGTGAAGTGGCTCCTACGAGACAGAGAGAGAAAGAAAGAGGAGTTAGAAAAGTGCACCGCCTTGATTAAAGCCACGTTTGGCTACAAGGATAATTATATCCTTAGTGAGAATAAAATATTGCTATTAAATGGTCGAAGAAGACTCGTTCTATATTGGGCTTAATGGGCCCAATGTATAATATTTCTCAAAACATTATTTTGATAAGAGGCCGAAATAAGATTCTTCATATATTGGGCTTATATGGCCCAAATAGTAACACTCGAATTCTTCATAAGAACACGCCGCATTAGAATTCGAAAAATCAAAGTTTCCAGAGGTTGAAGATGAACTGCGATGAGTTTGAAGAAGACAATTAGAATTAAAGGTTACAGATTTGAAGTCGATGATGAATGTTACAGAAAAGAAGAATACTCAGGAATGTATAAGACCTGAGAAATGTAAGAAATTAACCAACACTTAAACATAGGGAGGGTATTCGGACCGAACCGACCGAACCCAAATTTTCGGTTTTAAAGTTCAATTTCGGTTTATTCATAAAAACCGATCGGAACACAATTATTTTTTGAATTCGGTTCTCGATTCGGTCGGTTCGGTTACTTTTAACCGTAATTTTATATATTTAAACCAAATAACCTGAAAAACCGAACTGAAAAACCGAACCGATGTAATTATTTAAGAAACCGAACCAAAAATTTAGTTCGGTTTAATTTGGAATCAGTTTAAGAAAACTGAAAAAACCGATAACCAGAAAAACCGAACCCTAGGCTTACTTTAACAAATTATTTTTTTCAAAATACCACTTAAGAAAAAAATATTGTTTATTTCCACGTAAATCAACTTCGTAGTTACATTGAAACAACTGTAAAACATCATAGTAAACAACTTTGTGTAGTCACATAATAAACAACTATATAGCTAAATATTAAACGTTTCTGCGTAAATGATTCTCTAGCCACATAATAAATATCTCTTTGTAAACAACTATGTAGAAGTAAAGAACTTTAGGTTAATCTTTCCTGTTATATATAGTTTTAATGTTTTCAAAATATCCATTTTAATAGAAACTTTTATTTCACTATTATAACTAGATAACTAGCAAGTGACATTTAGCCTAATGGCAGGTGGTAAGTTCACAAGAGTCATGCGCACTTGCACATCCTGTGATCGAGTCCTCCCGCTTGCATTTGCAAAAATTTGGCTAATAGGCCGGTCATTTGTGGTCTAATGTTGACAAAAAAAAAAAAAAAAAAAAAAAACTAGATAACTATACACACTGCACTCTTGACTCGTACGTTTAGCAGAAATACATTAAAAAGGGTAATAAAATCCAACATTTTTTCCAACAACAGTATATAAAATCTCGTACAAGACGAAACATGATCATTGATTAACTCATTGGTTCGTACGTTTGGTTATATGTCAAGCATGACACTCTGGAGGCAGGACCGGAAACCTAGACCGGTCAGTACAATAATCATAAACCATATGGTTTACTCTAACCCAACGATAAAGTCTAGCTTCAACGGCATTAAGTGACTCATAAGCTGAACCTTCCCACCAATTGTGAGGGCTCGATGGACAAGTGGTAGGTCCAGGAACAGGACAACCTTCGATATCGAAATCTTTGTAATAAGCATAAAATGGAGCTTTGCTCCAATCAATTTTCTCTAATCCGCCACGTGTCGCCCAATCATCAGCTTTCCATAATGTTGAGTAAACTCCCATAGGTTGTGATGTTGGATATGGTATCTTCTTAGCTTCATTGTTTTTGTATTCTCTTATTGGTACATTGTCTACGTAAAAGCTGATTTAATCAAATGAAAAGTGTTAATCTTCTTCTTTTGGGATGACTATGATTGAAAGTATAATAAGAGAGAAGCTTACACAATGTGTTTTTGAGACCAAAAGATAGTGTAAGTGTGGAAATCCAAAGATGGATCGAACCAAAGATTAACTCTTTGTACTCTATCTCCTTTACCATGAGCAAATATGTTTGTTTGTACGGAGTAAGATTGACCACTTCGGTTTCCCAAGAACTCAAAGTCTAGCTCGTCTCGTACCGTGTTTGTGTCAGAGTTCATCTATAAACATGTGAATGATTCGACGATTAATGAAAATGGTATGTTAACAAAAAGATTTAAAACAATAAGTGGTAGCCTAATGATATATTGGACCAGGATTTTAAGACGTAAACTCGAACAAGCAAAAGTTACAAACTCCCTAGAAACTTAAAGTACCAAATTTTGGAAAAGTGCGTATTGGATTTAAACTCAGTGATTTACATATCTAATAGTTTTTGACAAGCTAATATGGACTCAAAATTAATCGGGTGGTAAAAATCAGATTACCAAATTATAAAAAAAAAACAGTTGGTTGGTGGTGTGAAAAGAAATATTTGAATCAACCAGTAGTGGCCTACTGGTATCTAGACCGGGATATCAAAGCTTAATCATCAAAGCTTAAACTTGTAGAAAAAATATTTAGAGTACCATTTTCTTGTCAAATGGGTTCATTAGGTTAAAACTCAATGATTTAGATGTCCAACAATTTTTCACAAACTAATAGACCCGGAATTAGTTACGTGGTAAAAAGTCGGGTCACCGATTTATCGAAAACTAAAAGATTTGGTTAGGTTGTGTGAATATGATATACTTACATAGAAGGCAGTAACAGTACCGGCAAAGTCACCGGAAACGAGTTTGATCTTCATGCTCACTCGTCCAAACAGATACTTTCTTTTGGAGAAAATCCACATCCTTCAAAAGACATATATGAAACATGTAAGGGCAGGTCCTAACTTAAAACCGTGTTTCTATTTCACTCAAAGATGATAGTTATGTATGTGTACCTGTACTCTGGTCAAGGACAAGCTGGATAGCTTTTCCACCTTCCGTTTGGGGGATGTGAGATTCCGACCATGCGACTTTGAAGTCCTCAACGAATGTTGTCGGCCGGGCAGAGATCCGAATGAACATTAGCGTAAAAAGAGTAAGAATACTAAGAATTAGAGCATTAGGAAGAGAAGGGAAATAGCACTTAGCCATAAGACTTTGTATTAAAATACATTAATCAAAATATATTTGTTTTTTGACTTGAGAAGAGAGTGATAAGTGTGCATGTATTTTATACACAATTGTTTTTTTTATTTTGTGTTAGGAATTGGAATTGAGGATTTAAGACGGTGATGTAGACGGTAACAATCTAATCACAAGGAGACATTGTCTAGCTTTCCACACAGCTAATTTGAAGCAGTCTCTTTGGCCTACCTATTTATTAAACTATTATTTTAATATTCTAAAAATGACCTAATTCTGATGCCAATCAATATAGAGAACGATGTGAATGGTTATCATCATATAATCATACTGCAAACTAAAATATTTATCAGATCTAAACTGTAATTTTTTGTAAATGGCGGTAAGTCCACTCAATGCAGCTCATTTGCACAACCAGAGATCAAGTCCTCCGTCTACATTATATAGGAAATTGGCTAGTAGACCGGCCAGTTGTGGTTCAATATAGTTTGCCGTTAACAAAAAAAAAAATTGTTGTTTCTTATATAAAATCATTATGATGTTTCATTAAAATATATAAATTAAAATATATAAAACTAAAACAACATTACTCGCTCTATTATAGAATTCAAATATTCAAGACTTTTAGTCTCTATAGTCTTGAAATGATGTGAATCGTTGGGTACTCGTCATCACATATAAAGTCTAGGTTAAAATCCAGAAGTCAACTAGTCCAATAGATATGTGTAAGTTTCTAGCATGTATCGAAAATTTTACATAGTCTAATTCCCAAATTTCACAATAAGCAGACCACAATTGTTGTATAAACAGTAATAGTCCATTGACATGCTTGATGCCTCAAAGAATTACCAAACATCATTGGATCATTATCTAAACCAATTAGCTTTTAAGTTTTCCTTAATCAAATGCTAAACATGCAATTACAAAAACATTAATCAAATGTCACAAATTAATAGAAAAATTGTTAGGAAATAATAGAAATGTGAACGTGTGGATTATAAACTTGCAATGATTAAAAAGAAAATTATAATGATGTTGTCTCAATCATAGAATAGTTGTTACATAACATATGGTTCTAATCATTTTGGCATACAGAATTTATAATATGAGTATTTGTATCCATTGGAATGTTTATAATGAGCCACCTTTAACCTACTAAATTCTTGTTTGTTTCTATCCGAATTTTGATCACAAAAAAGGGAAGATTAAAAAGAATTTACTACATATATGAGTTTGTAACAAAGGTCTATTGGAGTGTAGGTAGATCCAAAAATATAGCTTTTGGTACTAAATCACATGTGGTCTACTTCGACTTTACATCAAGGGAAGAACATTAATAGTATAGGTCCTTACAATTGTGATGTTATTTTTGTCGACTATAATTTTAAATTCTGTTTTTACTATTGCAAATAGGGAGTTTAATCTCTGGTGTTTCGAAAATCTGTAAAATGACAATATCACTGAATCATCTTTCTTCAATTTATAATAGTGATATTTACACTAATATTTAATATATATTTGCTGTTCTAGTAATTTGAATATTTTTCATAATCTTTAGTGAATGGCTAACACTAAAGAGGTGAAAAAGTTCATCAAAAAAAATCAAAAAGAAATATTAGCAAATAATAAATTTGTTTTTAGAAAATGTTTATGTATTCATATGGTTAGATATCAGTATTTGTAAGTGGCATTTAGCTTAGTGTCAGGTGGTAAGTCCACAAAAGGTATGCGCACTTGCACATTTTGGGATCGAGTCCTCCCGCTTGCATTTGCAAGAACTTGGCTAATGGACCGACCATTTGTAACCCAATGTTAACAAAAAAAAATATCTTGTTTTATTTTCCACCAAAATTCAACACCCGATAATCAATTTTTTTCATTAGCAATTTGATCTGCAAATTCCAATATATACCACAAATCTCTCTAATAATATCAGTCCTTAACAATATTACATGAGCCAATCGGTAAAATCTATTTAAAAAATGTAATTATCATTTGTTTATGTTAGAGGCTTAGAGCTATGTAATCATTCGCATATTCTTATATAATATATAGATTATTATTTTTAATAGTCGTACATTACTTTCATGTAATAAAGATTCATAACAAACAGAAACTAATCATCCAAAGTATCACAATCCGACCAGAAATGTAAGTTTTGTTCCTCTGCTCTGTTTTATTACAACTCTCACTTGGAATCTCTCTAGAAACCAATACAGATAAAATACCGACATAGTGAACATAGTTATAACTCATGATCAGATCATCGGTCATACATTACACTCAGCATGGCTTCACTCACGGCCGAGCAAAGACTCCCACTCGTCCCGAACGGTTTAAGCGGAACCACTAAATCAGTGTTGCGACCATTGAATGTTCTTGATGTCGATACCTTCTTTAACCATCTCATAAAGTGGGCTCATTTCCCTCAACTTCTCAACCTGTTTAACGGTAAGCTCGACCGCTTTATCGATCTCTTCCTTAGTGGTAAACCTACCAATCCCAAACCTAATCGAAGTGTGAGCCATGTCTTCGTCTACACCCAAAGCTCTTAACACATAAGAAGGCTCCAAACTCGCACTAGTACAAGCACTTCCACTAGACACTGCAACTTCCTTCAACCCCATCAACAGACTCTCTCCTTCAACATAAGCAAACGACAAATTCAAATTCCCTACATATCGACTCTCCATTGAACCATTCACTACAACACCATCAAGCTTCTCTCTAATTCCATTGAGCAACCTCTCTTGTAACCCCTTAATCCACTTCTCATCATACTCCATCTCCTTCATTGCCAATTCACAAGCAGCCCCAAACCCAACAATTTGTTGCGTAGACGCTGTGCCACTACGCAACCCACGCTCCTGACCTCCACCATTGATTAGAGGCTCAAGCCTGATTCTTGGCCTCCTTCTCACATACAAAGCACCAACCCCTTTTGGTCCATAGATCTTGTGACCACTCATTGACATTAAACCAATATTCCACTTCTTAACATCAACAGGTATCTTCCCTATAGCTTGAGCAGCATCAGTATGAAACGGAATATTATGCTCTTTACAAATCCTACCAATCTCTTCCATAGGTTGAACCACACCAATCTCATTGTTCACAGCCATAATAGAAACTAGTCCTGTGTCCGGTCTAATAGCTTCTCTAAGCATCTCTAAATCGATTAATCCATCAGTTTTTACAGGTAAGTAAGTCACCTCAAATCCTTCTTGCTGCAAATGCCTACATGAATCAAGCACACACTTGTGCTCGGTCTGTGTGGTTATGACGTGTTTCTTCGTGTCTTTGTAAAAGTGCATCACTCCTTTCACCGCCGTATTGTTTGCCTCCGTCGCGCCGGACATGAATATGATCTCCTTCGGTGAAGCTCCAACAAGCGTCGCGACCTGAATTCGTGCAACCTCAACAGCGTTCTCAGCTTCCCATCCGTAAAGATGCGTTCGCGAGTGAGGATTCCCATAATCATGGATCGTAGACGCAGTCATCGCATCGAATACCCTAGGATCAATCGGAGTCGTCGATTGCATATCCAAATAAAGAGGCCTACCTGAAATTCGAACTCCTTTCATCAAAACCGATTCATCCTCATGACTCGCGGTAGATGTAGTAGCAGCAGCAGAAGCGGTCGATAAGTGACGCCGGGACAAAGCGCCGTGTGGTTTGGTTAGGCTTCGGCGAATTGTCGAATAGATAACTTTCGACGCCATTGATTTGAAAATCTATGGCCTGCGTTATCCCCAAATTTCTCTTTTAGTTGTTTGATTGATTGATTCTCTTCTCAATTTCTTCGATGTTGATGATGATGATTACGATGAATGAAGAAGAAGCTTGAGGTTCAGAGAAAATATGCGAAATGGAACGTGAAATTGATAACGTCACTGGCGGTTTCGTGACAGAGGCTACGTGGTCGTCTCTGAAACCCTAAATTGGAGTCGACGAAAGTATCAAGGCCCTTTATATATAATGGGCCTGTTATAACAGCCCAATATTATCTTTTCATTTTTTAATTAGATACCTCCAAAAGCTCAAACTTTAAAATCCAATATTAATAAGTAACAAGCCCAATAGTAAGCCCAATGTCACTCTAGTGACTTCTTCTCTTTAAGCAATTCTACTACTTTCCTCATGGTTGGCCTGTTAATTGGAAACGACGACGTACAAAGCAATGCAACGTCGAGAACTTTCTCTATCTCTTCATAATCTCCCAACGTAAGTTTCATCTTTGGATCCAAAAGCTTGCTAAGATCTCGATAATTCCCACGTGAATCGTGATTCATGGCTCCATCTTCTGGTGATGAAGATGGATAACACAAAGCTGCTTCCATGGAAAACTTAACAATGTCTTTATTTTCCCCAAAAGATGAATCGTTTGGTCTTTTACCTGTAATCAGTTCCAGTAAAACCACTCCGAAGCTATACACATCGCTCTTCTCATTCACCTTCGACGTATAACCATATTCTGTAACCATCAAACAACAATACATATTTGTTAGAATATGATTAATATCTGCATCGGAAGTTGGAATCAAAACTCGGCTAATTTATCAATATTTCATAATCATTTAACGAAAGCGAGCTTGAGTGTTCAAGTTTTGAATTTGTAATAAGAGTTTAGAACTCTGACCTGGAGCAATGTAGCCGTAGGAACCAGCAACACAAGACATTGAAGATATGTCGGAGACAGAAACATTGTTTTCTGTTTTCAACGGTTTAGCTAAACCGAAATCGGCGACATGTGGCTTCATGTCTTTGTCCAACAAGATATTATTACTCTTGACGTCACGGTGAACAATCGCCGGAACAGCGTCATGATGTAGATAAGCAAGTCCTTGAGCAGCACCAATCGCGATTGAAAATCGTGTCGTCCAGTCAAGTGAAGAAACGGGACGATGTTCTTTCTCCAAATGCAAAACGTCACCCAAGCTACCGTTTTCCATGAACTCATACACTAAGAACCGAAACTCCTCGCCGTTGCAGCACATGAGAAGCTTCACGATGTTTCCATGTCTGACCCGACCCAATGTCTCTATTTCGGATCTAAAAACGGATTCGGGTTCGAGCTTCGGACCTGATCCTCCCCTGAGTTCCTTCACCGCTAGGGTTTGACCTGATTTAACTTTCACTCTGTAAACCAAACCCGACCCACCCGACCCGATTATATTCTCTTCTCTTAATTGCGGGTATATATCTTCCACCGTGAACCCGACCCGTTGAAAATATGTTATACTGTTGGTACGTTTCGGTTTTCTCCGGTATAACGGTTTAGTTTTGATAAAGAGCCAAATCAAAGCTCCGGTTAGTGCAACAATGGAGATGACGGAGATTGCAAAGATGTACCGGGTTTCCGGTTTAGATTGGCAAGGTCGAATCGGATCCAAATTCGGAGCACAGAGATTCGGGTTACCCAAAAAACTCGGTACAAAAACATCTTGCTGAAATTCGGAAGGAATCATACCGTAGAGTTTATTATCGGAGACGTTGAACTGATTAAGCTTCAGCTTCAACAACTCCGGTGGAATTTCACCGGTGAGTTGGTTATTGGAGAGGTCCAGGTAGTTTAAAACCGGCAAAGCACCGAGTTCCGGTGGTATCCCGCCGTGTAAACGGTTATTAGAGAGATTTAACTCGGTTAACTCAGTGCACGAACTCACTGTACTTGGAATCTCGCCGTCGAGCGAATTCTCCTGCATCTCCACTCTTTCTAGATTCTTCAATCGGTTGATACAAGACGGAAGAGATCCTGAGAAACGATTGCGGCTGAGATCAATGACTCTGAGGTCTTTTAGGTCACAGATTTTGACCGGAATCGTACCGGAGAAGTTGTTGCCGGCAATTTCGAGCTGAGAGAGATGACGAGAATTGAATATCGATGGAGAAATTGAACCTTCTAATTGATTGTTAGCTAGCTCGAGACGAGTGAGAGGAAGTTCCCAAAACTTAGCCGGAACTTCACCGGAGAGTTTATTATCCGCCATTCGAATGTAATTAAGCGAATTACAATCGCCGTAAGATTTCGGAATTTTCCCGCTTAGTTGATTGCTGAATGTGATTATCTTTTGAAGCTTTTTCCCGTCGCATAAAAATGGCGGCAATTCACCGGAGAATTGATTCGTTGAAACATCGAATTCAGATAAACCGGAGAATTTGCCGAAATCCCTTGGTAACTTCCCCGTGAAACTGTTGTTGAAGATCTTAATTTCGACGAGATTAGGATTCAAAGCTACAATCTCTGGTAAATCTCCGGTGAAGAAATTATCATTGAGATTGATAGAAATGAGTTGCAAAGCAGCGATCTTTTCCGGTAATTCACCGGTGAGATTATTCTGTGAGACATCAAAATTCCTCAGACCAGTTAAATTTCCTATACTCTCCGGCAATTTTCCAGATAACTGATTATCAAAGAGCTCAATCTGATACATGTTTATGAGTCTTCCAAAACTCTCAGGTATTTCTCCGGTGAGTGTGTTCATAGCTAAATCGAGATTCTCTAACAAAACCAGATTCCCAATCGAATCAGGAATATTGCCGACGAGATTCGAGTGAGTTAGTCGGAGATTACTCAGCTTCTTCAAATTCCCAAATGTTGATGGAATCGGACTAGGCTCAAAACTGATGTAAGCGAGATTGAGACGAGTCAACTCAGTAAGATTACCCAAAAACGCCGGAACGATTCCACTAAGCGAGTTGCCATTAAGATTCAGAACTTGTAAAGCAGTCAAATTTCCGTAACTCTCAGGAATTTCTCCAGTAAAAAGATTCGATTCGAGTTCGAGAACTCGTAAATTACGAAACTCCGGAGAGAATTCCGGTAAATTCCCAGAGAAATTGTTCACATTGAGAATCAAAACCTGAACTTTAGAACAGAGTGAAAGAGAACCAGAATGAATCGTACCGTTGAGTTCATTTTGAGACAGAGTGATATTGAGAAGCGTACGAATCCGACAAAATCCGTAAGGAAAACCACCGGAGATTCCAGAATCGGTGAGATCAATGGTAGTGACGGATGTGTGGTCGCATGTGATTCCGGTCCAATTACAAGGACTCCGGTTATCTCCGGTTATGACCCAATCATCTAAAGTACCATCCGGGTCAACAAGTCGTGTCCTTTTAACCCAATTCAATATCTCAGCATCTCCATTTGAAGAAACTTGAAGAAAACATAAAGAGAGAAAGAAGAGAGTGATCATTGTGTTTGAAACAGAGTGAAGAAACATGATTGAATATTGAAGAATCTATGTTCATCGAATCTTCATATTGAAGAAAGTTAAGTAACGTTTAAAGATGAATGGATTTGCAGATTCTTAGCTTCACATGAGAAGTGAGTTTTAGTGTAGTGACAGTTTTGTAGAATTACGGGCTTCCAACTTAAAAGTAATTGGTAATGAGTGATACATGCTAGAGTTAACTTTCTATCTTTAGCGACGTGAGACATTCTCACACTTCCCCTCGAGATAATGGTTTGTCTATCTATTAGTCTTCACAATTCATTTTCGGGTCAGATTAATTAGAACTATTTTAGGCCAGATCGGTTCATGTTAAATTTTGGGATTCCAACTCGAAACCAATTAGTAATGAGTGGAGAGACATTTATCTTATTTATAGTATTCAAGTCCCTTCTAAACTTCCAACTTAAATATTCTCACACCCCCTTCGAGACAATGGTCCGTCTAGCTATTTGGTCTCGACACTAGTTTATTATTAAATCAATTTTAAGTCAGATTAATCTGGTCTATTTCAGGCTGGATCGGTTCAAGTAGAGTTGTGTGAGTTCAGATTCTGATATCATGTTAAATTATGGGATTCCAACTCAAAATCAATTGATATAGTTCTCAAATTCTTTCTAAATTCTTAATGTGGGATATTTTCACAAGTTTTTTTAACAAAGGAATCTAGAAAACGTTTATTAACGTTCACTCTTTGAAAACCTCAAAACTATCTGTTTTTTTGTCCTTTTTGCTTCTTGGGTATACACAAATTTAGTGAACCTAATTAATGAATGGTTAAAGTCCACAAATCAAGTAAGAGATTCTGGTCATACGTTTGATACAATTTTGGTGGGTTGTATTAATGTATTGTTTAATAGGAACTCTAATTATGGTGGGTCATTTTTATTGAGATTTTTGATTCCTAGAAATGTAACGTACGAATTGCGAAGGAAGTGTCCAAATCTAGTTTTGGATTACACTTACCGACAAAGCAAAGGTGTTAAATGTGAAGTGTGTTTGAAATTTAAACCTTTTTAATCCAATGTGTTTCCACCACATTGGAAAAAGTTATCAAAATGCAGAGTACCATTACCAACACCAAAAATATGAATATGTTAGCACGTATTAGTAGAACATTAAATCATAAAATAAGTATGTATTTTAAAGATAAAATTTAGTCAGATTTGCCTAGATTATTTTCGATATTAAAAGAATATTTTGTTTTTAAATCACATATATATACAATCGTAAAGATTTTTTGGGGGGTGTATTTCTAGTACTAATATAACTTAGAACTTAAGAATCCAATTGATATCATATCCTAAACGAGAAAAATAATAAGAACTAAAAAACTGATTAATGACTAATAAATCAACGTTTTAAAATTAATTGGATGTGATTATACGACCACTATTATACCGGATATAATGGTCTTTTATTCTTTAACATTTGTGAGAATGTCACAAATAATGAACGTGATTGATGATTAGGGAAATGTTTTGAGTTAGATGGGGTTTTTTCAGTCTGAAAGTTGTATTATTATTAAAATGTCTACATGCCAAAAAATATTACTATATATGTATGAAAATGGTTCAACAATAGTTCAAAAATTATCATCTCTAAGTTAGAAGGATCGAGATTCTAAGTGGTCACCATCGTCATTTTTCTGTCTAAGCCACTTGCAACCAAACAAACAATTTGATCTACTCCACCAAACGGTTCAAACAAAACACCGCTGATGTGCTATTCCAAAAATTTCAACGCCTCAAGACTCAACTATGTTGTCTTGAAATTTATCCACATGCACTATAGTAACACTTGAAAAATTACTGTCGAAAAATAAACAAGTGTCGGTAAGGAATCCTAAGGAAAGAACATTCAATGATGGTGAATCATAGGGAAAATGAGCAGATCTGGAGAACTGATGGTCAACTTAACACCGTTAAAATCATCTAAACATGGCAAGACAACAGTAAAACGAAAAAAAAATCTCATAACTTGCTTTGAACAACTGATAAAACTACATCAAATTTAAAACAAAACAAAGCTCTAACGGTAAGGATAAGATAAAGAAAATCAATACCGGTGCTATCGAAGCCATCATTACCGACTCAAAGAAAGAGTCAAAACGGCTAGTTGAGAGGAGAAAAACTCTCTTTGGCAATTGTAATTTAGTTAGGTGTTTGAGTATCATTTATATTGTCTTTTTATCTGAATTCAACTATATAGAATCATGTTTGCCCCACATGATATATATATATATATTATTTTATTCTTTTTTGTGTAGT